>PVLC010032770.1:0-17957 GCA_004027655.1 Graphiurus murinus
GTTCTACTTTATTGAAAAAAAAAATCATAGATGGTTTTCAATTGGCAAAAAAAGTCAGAAATCATGCATAACGTTTTCTTTTATGAGAGTAATACACAAAAATCATGCGCTGATAAGCAGTTGTCATACTCAAAGTAGAATTTACGATAATGGAGTAGCATCTGGTTTATTTATTTTATTCTCTAACACATTTCATATATATTTTCCGGTTCTTTTGGATACTATTTTATAAACTTTTTCGGATACATAGATCACTCCATTTTAAAATTTCCGATGACTGACTCCAGAATAAATCAAATTCAGAAATTAACTCAATGATTCTCTTGAAATTTTTATTATTTGAAGAAAGCCTTTCATTTTGACATTGGGAAGTTAAACCTTCCACTAAAAACATTAATAACCACAGTTGATTTTACTGATCAAAATAATTGTACATTTCTTTGTTCTTCAAGACATTGACCTAGCACATTTTTATTTCATCCATACATGATCCAAGCAAACAGCTTTTTTATGCTTTCTGACATTTGAACGTCTTCAACATCCAACTTACAAACTGATCTAAGGACTGTCTGCCTCATTGAAAACAGCTTACAAACAAGAGGCTATGTACAGTCTTGTAACAGGCCAGCCAGAATCTCATGACAGTCTGATCATTCAAAAAAAATTTTTTTCCAGAATACCAACTTTTAAACTTTATTTATTTATTCTTGGTATGAGGAATTGAATCCAGGGCCATTCTACCTCTGAACTACACCTCTAGCCCATTTTTTTTCTTTTTTTGAAACAGGGTGTTGCTAAGGTGCTGAGGGTTTTGCTAAGTTGCTGAGGCTGACCTTGAACCTGCAATCCTCCTGTCTCAGCCTCCTGAGTACTGAGATTACAGGTGTGCGCCACCATACCTGGCTAAAACATATTTTAAAAATGTGCTTAAGCATCTCTTTGATTTCCTATGAATGTTATTGTGCTGATGATTTGGGGGAGAAAACATTAGATTTTCATGAAATGGTATAAAAATCTATAAAGAGAGACCATAGTTTTTATCAGTGAATTCGTCAAAATGAAGCTGCTGTTGGCCTTTGTGGACTATTTGACTGCACAAATTGTGTTTTACTACACTCTTGTTCTCATATTCCTTTTACTTTCTTTCCCTCTTTCCCATTTAAGAGTGTCCTGACCTTCATAATTCTTTTTAAATTCTTCTGTGTAATTTTCATTATCTACATATTTTTAATTTTAATTTTTCTACTGTGATATAGAGGAGAATTTTTGACATTGTAAGCTCTGCTAGTCTTTTTTTTTTCTCCCTTTACAGTTTGGGCTTCCACTAGGCTATTTCTCTCTTAGTGCTTTGAGCTTTAATATGAACAATAAATCTAAAGAAATAAACTGGATTAACTTGAAGCTAAGGCATGCACAAAAGCAATCTGAATACATTCTTTAAATGGTTATGATACTGCCTTGTTGTATTATACTAAACTGCTACCATTTAATCAAGTCACTCTTCTGCTGCACACTCTGACAAATTATTGGTGACTGAATTCAGGGTTTTTAATCACTGGACCACTTATGTCAGAGACAGTTTTTCACATTGTTTCCTTTGGAGTCACCAGAAGGCTATTAGAACAGAGTATATTAACATATTCTGAGATATGATGCAATATAAGTTGCATGAAGAATGTAACTTTGCACACAAACCTACTCCCTGTTCGCTTTTCTGTGATAAGATCTATATGTCTTACACACACAGAAAATCTGACCAATCCATCCCACTGATTTTCTTCAGTAAAGAAAGATACTGTGTGGGGCTTTATTTTATACCAGGGATAGTTGAATCTATTTCGGACAGAAGAGCACTTCCATTTTGACCAGATGCATGGAAAAACAGAATCCTCTGTTTTTCATTTTATGTGTCTGATAATAGCAAGGATTTTCCACAGACCACTTTCTGTCTCCACATGTTAAATTCTAAACTCTCCCCCACTCTGGCTGGTGCCAGTGTGAGTCTGCAGGACACATCCTGTGATGACTTTGACCCCTAGCTCTGCACCCTCAAAACACCACAGTGAAGGTCAATGTGGGGGTACGGGAATATTCCTAAAACCTACCCCCATACTGGGACAGCTAGCAACAGCTTAAACCTACACAAAGTGACGGTAACCTAATAAATATTTATCTCACGGGATCTGGGGGAAGCTCACCAAGCACGATGGTCATGTATGTCCCTATCACTTTGAACTTCATCAGGATATGTGATTACAATGCACCAATAAAAATATCTTTAAAAATATATCTCACTAAAACAAACTAAATGTATCCCAAACTCCACTTCTTAAATGGAGCCTCAAATTCCTATAAGGACTCTGAACACACTCAACACGAGAGAGGAGGATGGGGGGAAATGGGCATGCACAGAAACAGAGGTCTTGGCCAGTAATGCTTAAGATATCTTTAATTTTGTTTTATTTTTGTATATTTTACAGAACATTTGACCATGTAAGCACATTGCAGAGGCCCCTCCCAGGGTCTTGGAAGAGGTCCACAACTGCGGAGCACCCTGAGGTGTCAGCTTTATTAGCTCCACAGTAAGTCAGGCGCTACCATATGGCAACCCTGGGCCAACGTGCCAGGACATGGCACAGGTTCCGTCTCATGCCTGCCTGCTGGGCTCCCCATCCGGGATGGGCACCTTTTGCCTTCTCTTTATTCAACACTGTTCACCAGCATGGAAGCCCTGTTACCAAAACCCTCACTTTCTCCCAGGTGGTCCGTGGAATCATAATAAGAACTTGTCTTCCCCTGCCCCGTTCTGATAGCCCAGACCTCCTCACCTGTATCCCCTAGTTCGGATCCTTGCTGAGAGTTATAGAGGAAACCATCTTTGTGTGGGTAAAGAACACAAAAAGTCAAATATTATCTTATCAGGCAACACTCAAGGTGGCAAAGAATGGAAATCAAGAGCCTTCTCAAACTTTGTTAACAGTGACAGAAAAAATATAAGATATTACTACTACAGAGCCGGAAGTGCCAGCACATGCCTATAGTCCTAGTATTTGGGAGACTGAGAGAGGAGGATCACAGGTTTGTGGTCAGCCTCAGCAAATTAGCAAGGCCCTCAGCAATTTAGTGAGACCCTGTTTCAAAATAAAAAATAAAATAGGGCCGAGGGTGTAGCTCAGAGGTAGCATGTCTCTGGGTTCAATCTCCAGCACTATAAAAGAAAAAGAGAGATACTATTATAGTTATCAGAGTGTATTTATCACAGTGTGGATAACTTGGAAATGATTCTGGGAAGAGCATCAAAACATCAGAGCAGATGATGTAATGCAAGCCCTGAGGAATTTTTAACCCAGTATGGGGAGGGAATGTTATCGCTGCCTTTCAATAATTGCTGTGTGTATTTGCAAGGAAAAGGGTGAATAAGTCTGGCGCAAGGCAATCTAAATTAAACCAAATGAATTAAATTAAGTAAAAGATAATTAGGGCCAACTGTTGTGAAACTCTATTAGGTTATGGAAATCTCCCAAAGGAGATGAAAGTGACACCATTACTCAGAGCTGAGAAAACAATATTATCACCGAATATGTCATGAGTAACTGCCCTGCGTTTCTTCCAAGGGGCGAGGGAAGCCCAGACACATGTTGACTGTTTCTCTTCTCCAAATTCCATGACTCTATGGTAACTGCATCTTTATTTACCCAGGGCTAAATTAGGAGAACAAATTTCTTCATTAATATAATACTTAAATATAAAGACTATTGCCTAAAGAATTTAATTACTTAAAGCCCTAATTAAACCACGGCCAGCTAACATAATAACTTCCCATGAAAGACATTTAATTTCGATGCTACAAGAATGAATGTCAACCAGAAGGAGAGGAGAAATGAGATGACAAGTTTCATCCAGCAAGCCTACTCTAGTTTATTAGTAATGTCTGCTTGGAGCGCTGGGTTGAGAAGGGTGTTGAGGAAAATAATATCATGATCCATTAGTTATGTCTGTCGTGGCCTGGGCTAAGTTGGCAGCAGCTTATCCACCATTTTCTGCAAAACTCTCTTAAATTTCAGCTAAAGGTCAATTGACCACAGCCTCATCAGAATCCCAGGTTCTCAGAATCCCAGATACCCTGGCAGTAGGGACCTTGCTCTGGAGACTGGAGGCGAAGCTCTCCACTTCTCTCTCTTTTTTTTTTTGCGGTACTGGGAATTGAACTCAGGAGCGTTCTACCTTTGAGCTATACCCCCAGCCCTATTTTTTATTCTTTATTTTGAAACCAGGTCTCACTAAGTTGCAGAACGCCTCACTAGGTAGCTGAGGCTGGCCTCAAACCCGGATCCTCCGGTCTCAGCCTCCCGAATGCTGGGATTACAAGTGTGTGTCACCACCCCGCCCGACTTCCACTTCTCTCTTGATGTATGGCAGAGGTGGCAGAAGCGGCAGAGGCGGCAGAGGCTAGGAACTCGTGTTTTAGATGCTAAGGAGTCCCTTAGGCTCTGGGACTCATTAATATACAATTGTGCCCTCTAGTTTCAGGGAATGTGCTTAGAGTCCATTTTATGCAACTGTGTCATTTTAAAACGTAGGGACACTGAGGCCTGAGAAGCTATTTCATCTACCTGTGGCCATAAGACAACTTGGAGGCAGAGTGGAAACAGAACTTGTGACCTGAAGTTCTGTGGGAATTGAAGGCCCCTCCCCAGCTCCCCCACCCTGTGGCACTGGCCCCAGGTCCTGTAGTCAGATTAGTCTTAAAGTTTTGCAAGGTCTTGTCAGTCTCTGGCCTGTTGGCCATCTCTATTGACAGGTCCTGTTCCTACCACCTTTTGATGTCAGGTCTGTCTTCTCGTGTTCTTCAGGCCTCAGTGGCTCAGTGGGCACTTTAACTCGGGAGACAGCAAGAATAGTGACTCCCAGAGTGTCCCATCGAAGTTCAGGCTGGAACAGAGTGTCCTTTGTCAAGTAAACTATGACTCTGCATGTTCTTCGGCTGCATCTAGGAAGCCCTGAGCTAGCCCCAGCACTCTTGTCTGTTTTGCTGGTGGTGAGAAGCAGCTGAGGAGTAGATATGAGTAAGTCTGGTGTCAGGCTGATCTGGACCATACTCCACCTGGCAGAGGTCCAGGTATGGTTGGGGGAAAGTGCCTAGCCTTGCAATGGGCATTATCACTTTGTAGAGAGCGATCTCATCCACTTTCGCCTGGCTGCTTTTCACCTGTGCCTTCCTCTCCCTATCAAAGCACTGAAGACTTTCTAAGAACACAATAACAATCAACTTTCCTTTCCAGAAAGGCACACACAAAACAGAGAGACACAGAATTTCCTACCAGCAGAAAGCTGAGTGCCCCTCTCTCCTTTCCAGGATGGATGGATGTTTAGGGTATGTCCTTCTTTGTTTACTTCCTAGACTTGGCCATGGGTGAAGGCCAGGGGAGATCATGAGCAGGCTGGTGGAAGAGCCCGACACCACCAGACTCTCCCCTTCCACAAGGACAGAAGCCATTTCCAGCGTAGGGCTTTGGGCATTTGTTTTCTTAATACATGAAATGGCTTTGGCTTGACTGAAAGGCCGGTGTTGCTCTGGTAACAACGGTGCTTATATGAAATGAACCTGACAGTCAATGCAGCAGCACAGATTCCTCAGTCCTTCCAGCCTCATAGGAGCAGAGAACGATTCCTCCAACCACTTGTTGGGTTTGCACATACCTAGGTCTCTGTGAAGGGCCCACATCACTAAGTCAGTCTATAGTATTTATAAAGGAAATATCCAATTTCTCATTTAAACCATTTGTCACGGTGCCTAACATACAGTAAGTGCCCACTATGGTTATCTATTAATAGTTTTTACTGTGTAAGTAGCTCTGGTCTATAGGGTATAGTATTACATAACTTAATCCTAATAAAAGCTGACATTATAGGACTTTATACCTATTAAATAATTTTCAGTCATAATTTCATTTGATCCTAAGAAAAATAACTTTGACTCTACCTCTACATATCATTTTCTTCATGGGTTCTAATCTCTTCCTTCTCTGAATCACGATAGCACTTGATTTACTTTTGTCTGTCCCCTTCCCCACTCCACACACAGCCCTGGGGACCATGCTGTCCTCCTCTGCGTGCTCTGAGCCTCAGGAGGTAGGTATCATGAGGGCCACCTGCTGACTGGGTTTGGCCAGACAGTACCAGCAGGAGATCAGAGGGTGCAAAGTCAGGTCCTCCAGAGAAGCAAACCAATAGAAAGAGAAATAGTATAAGAAATTGGTTCACATGGTTTTGGAGGCTGACAAGTCCCAAGATCTGCAGGGCCAGCCAGATGCTGGAGATCCAAGAGAGCCAGTGGTGTAGTTCATCTGAGGGCCAACAAGCTGGAGACCCAGAAGAGCCAATGTTTCTGTTCCAGTCCAAAGGCAAGAACACAGCTAATGTTCTAGTTAAAAGACCATCAGACAGGAACAATATTCTTTTACCTGGGGGACAGTCGACCTTTTTATTTTCTTCAAGCCTTTGCCTGATTAGATGAGACCCATAATATACATAAGGGAGTGGGATTTACTCTGCCTTACTCAGTTACTCTTATAAATGTTGGTTGCATCCAAAAATACCCTCACAGAAACATTCAGAATAACATTTGACCAACTATCTGGGCACTTACAGCCCAGTCAAGTTGTCACATAAAATGAACTGTCACAGAAGTTAAGCAGAGGAGACCAGAGAACTTCCTTACCACTCCCATCCCTATCCCCTGCTTTGACCCAGTGCATCTGCAGTGGCCACGTTTTCCTGAGACCACAGTTCCAGTGCAATGACCCCCCACTCCAGGCTCCAACTGTGTTTTCTCCTCTGACCCTGTAGCTCCTCATTGGGGGTGGCAATGGGTGTCTTCATTATTTGTCTGAGTGAGCTTTGATGATTCCTTTATCCCAGCACATGCTTCGGTGGTCCTACCATTCAAGTCTCTTTCTTTGAACCTTTTGGGTGTATGCTGTTTCTCCCTGGGACTCTAAAAGGTACCATATCCATTTTCTCTCCACTTTATAACTAAAATAGAAATGTAGATTAAAATTGGGACCAGAAATTTAAGTTTCTGATTTTTTTCCTGAAATTTTAGAATATTTCCATGCCAATAATGAGATTTCTTAGAGATAGGACCCATGTCTAAAGACAAAATCTATTTATGCTTCATATATGCCATATACATATAGCCTGAAGGTAGTTTTATAGGATAATTTTTTACTGCATCTGTATTTTGACTGGCCCATCATGGGAGGTCAGGGATGGAATTTTCCACTTGTAGCATGAGGGTAGTGCTCAAATGAT
The DNA here is from genome assembly GCA_004027655.1 of Graphiurus murinus. Classification (NCBI taxonomy): domain Eukaryota; kingdom Metazoa; phylum Chordata; class Mammalia; order Rodentia; family Gliridae; genus Graphiurus; species Graphiurus murinus. The sequence goes on from PVLC010032770.1 coordinate 7,315, forward strand.
TTCAGATTGTGGAGCATTTCAGATTTTCAGATTAGGTATACTCAACTTGTGTGTATATATATATATATATATACACACACATATATAGCTCAGTATCTTTCACATTAGTATCATTTATTCATAGTCATATCATTCAATTTATCCTGCCAAATATCAAATATATGGTTATATAATTACATATGTGTGTGTGTGTGTATATATATATATATATATATATATATATATATTAATGTGGAAACTTTAGAAAATAAGGAACAGAGTTACAAAAAAGAAAATTGAAACCAACCAGAAGGAGACAACTGTTACTGACCTATTGTTGTGAATCTTTTTCTGGTGTACAGGAGGAGAGGAGCAGTTAGTTTGCTGTTATTGGGTGTATCGTGTTTCTTTGAGCATTCTTTTTTTTTTTGCGGTACTGGGGATTGAACTCAGGAGCATTCTACCTCCGAGCTATACCCTCAGCCCTATTTTTTATTCTTTATTTTGAAACCGAGTCTCACTAAGTTGCAGAGTGCCTCACTAGGTAGCTGAGGCTGGCCGTGAACCCGAATCCTCCTGTCTCAGCCTCCCGAATGCTGGGATTACAAGCGTGCGCCACCATGCCCGGCTCTCTTTGAGCATTCTTGAAGAACATAATTTTTAACGGCTGCCTGTTATTCTGTGGATTATTTATAACTCTCTTGTGGCAGCTGGGTTGTAAATTTTCTGACCTTAGAAGAATCTTATATAGATTAATTTACTGTGTCATTCAACTAGCTTGGTACCTTGCACGTTAGTGTTATTTATTCATAGCCATATCATTCAATTCACCCTGCCAAAGATATTAAGTAGTTTATAGAGATAAATAAAACATAACGAGATAATTTACATTTAAAATAGATGAGACTAAGCTGGGCACAGTGGCGCATACCTATAATCGTAGTACTTGGGAGGCTGAGACAGAGGATTGCAGGTTCAAGGACAGCCTCAGGAACTTAGCAAGTCTCTGTTTCAAAATAAAAAAGGGCTGGGGGGGTTGCTTGGAGGTAGAATGCCTCTGGGTTCAATCCCCAGCGCCATGTGGAAAGAAGAAAGGAAGGAAGGAAAGAAGGGAGGGAGAGAGAGAAACTAGAAGAGAAAAATAAGCATAATCATAGTATAAAACTGTCAAGAGTGGGGTTAGAGCTGGATGTGGAACATGACATAAACCCAGTACTGGCAGGCTGAGATAGGAGGATCACATATTAGTGGCCAGCCTTAGCAATTTAGTGAGAACTTGTTTCAAAATAAAAGGACTAGAGGTGTAGCTCAGAGGTAGAATGCCCCTGGGTTCAATCTCCAGTACAAAAAAAGGTGAAGCTAGAATCTAATCATGCATGCATAGAATGAGACACTCTTGGCTGGGTTTGTAGCTCCGTGACAGAGCACTTGCCTAGCACATAGATATGCAGTGCCTTGGATTCAATTCCCGGTAACACACACACACACACACACACACACACACACACACACACACACACACAATCCTACACTCCTCTATAGAAGTTGGCCATAACTGAGTTCTTATAAGTAGAAATTAAGTTACTTAATCAGAGTTTCTATAAAATAAGAACCAGCCAGTTACTCAGAGTCATCCTAATAGAAAAGTATAAGGCAATCTTCAACAATATTCTTACAGTTGAGGCAAAAGGAGGATTCATAGAGTTGTGTCTTATAAAACCTGCCTCTACAGACTGAGGATATTGTGCCAAATTACAACTCAGGAAAAGCAATTCTACCAGAGCTCTGATGAGTTGTGTTCCTGGTACACAGCTCCTGCTCCAGCTCCGCTGGGGAGTGGAGTTCAAAGAGTGTAGAGAAAAGCATGGTTTGCATATTCATCAAGAAACTCTCCATGCTGGGTCTCTTCACTGCAGCTCACTGTCTTTATCTACCCGTATTACATGGCAGAGCTCTGGTTTCAGCAGAACTAATGTTGACTCCAACCCTTCTACAAACATATAGAATATAACAAAATCATGAACACAGCCAAAATTGAAAGAATAAATGGACCGTCTCTAAGGATCAGCAGCAGGGAGGAAGGTCTTGGGCAGAGCAGTGGCCTTACAGCTGCCTCTAGTGGCCAGGGAGGACACAGAATCTCAATACGGAGCCCAAAGGGTGATATTTAATTGCTTCAAGGAGAACATTTTGATGCAGTTTTAGGCTTCTGCAAAGTAGGAGAATGAAACTAGGAAGAGCTAAGTTGCTAGAAAGAAGGAGTAGAAAAATTCTCCTCCGAGCATATTACTGGTTGGCACTCTGATTTCAAAGTAAAAATCGAATAAATGAACAAAAAATTCTCCTGTGAACAACAGCACTCCAACCCTGAGCCACTTGTTAAGTGTGCCATCCTAATTTATGAAATTATAGCCAGAACATTGACATAAAATGGTTCTCAGTCCTTTGAGATCCATGGGAATAAAAGAAAATGCAAAACAAATCTAGGGATGCCTTCCTACCAAGGCCCATGGGACACCCACAGAAATAAACAACTTCAGTTCAGATGAGCTCACAGCACAATTTGCAAACCACACATACACATGCACGCACACACACACACACACACACACACACACACACGCACACACAGACCTAAGGGAAAGCCAGTGGATATAAATATCCAGGAAAATATGCACTCCCCGCCCAACTGAAATACTAGAAGGGACCTATGTAATAACCATGTTTAAATAATTAGAAAGTTAAATGCGGGAATAGAAACCATATGAAAAATCAGGATACCAAAGAAAGAGAATCTAAACAGAATGTAAAATGAAATACTATTGAAGTTAAAAACACGGGCGATGGGTTAAATGACAGATCTATACCAAGGAAAAAGAAAAAAAAGACCCAGAATTCAGCTCAATGAGATAAACTGGTTCTAAGATACCAAATGATAGTGAGTTCAAGGTCACATTTAAATTGATACTCACATGGGTAGCACTTACTATGGGCAGGAACCGGGCTGTGTTCTTTATAAATGTCAGCAAAGTCAATCCTCTTAACAGTCCTATTTTTCAAAGAGTTTGATTGACTTCCTAACGTCACACAGCTTGTAAGCGGCAGAGCTCAGGTTGGCAGCCAGGTGATCTGCAGCCACCCTCAGACACTTTGTACTGCCACCCCCCACAGCTGGGTCATTCCTATCAGCAAGAAATGACAAACATCAAACAACAACAAAAAAAACCCCAAACCCTATCTTGACCTTATATTCTCAGGCAGCTACCAGTCCCATTATTCTGTTATCACAATCAGCATTTGTAAGAGATTCCTACAAAGGCTGTCCCGACTCCCTTACCTACTGTTTTCTCTTCAGCCCACTCCATCCATCTTCCATATTACGCCACACTATCTTAAAGTGCTTCTCTGAGCTTCAGATTAATAAATGTGATTGCCTATTTGAATTTCAAATGTAAGAGTTTATCTAAAACTAAAATCTCGGTCTCTGTCTTCCCATTTATCTTAAAAAATGTAAAAAAAAAAAATGGAAGCAAATTATCTCCTACGACATGCTTATTAATAACAAAGACAAAATGTAACTCCACTTGCATAAATAACCTTAATCAAGTACCATTTATCACTAATAAAATAACGTGATGAATGGAAATTGTGTGACTCTGGATTCATCACACTGAGGACGCAACATTACTTCTGTGGTCCTAATAAAAGTGTATGACCTGAATCTCATTAAAAGGAAACATTAGATGAACATAAATTAAGGGATGCCTTTTAAAAATAAATGCTCTATAATTTTTTTGAAAGGTGAGGTCATAAAAGGAGACTAAAGAGATTCAACAGATAAATAGTAAATGCAATGTGTAGCCCTGGATTGGATCACAGTCCAGAAAACAAAAAACAAACAAACAAAAAAACGTGTTTCTTTACCTACAAAGGATATTAGTGAGACATGTGGTGACATTGGAATGAGATATGTAGATTAGATAATATTATTACATCAGTGCTAATTTCCTTATTTTGAGAATTGTACTAATTGTAAGAAAATGAATCCGTTTATCCAAAATATCCGTTTGTAGAGGTTAAAGTCGTCACATCTGTAACTTATTCTCAAATGGTCCAGTAAAACTACAACACACACACACACACACACACACACATACACACACACACACACACACACAGAAAATGATAAGGCAGAAAGGGTATGTTGTTAACACTTGGAGAACCTGGGTGAAGGGTATACAGGTATTTTTTCTTTGTATTATTTTTGCAACTTTTCTGAAAGTCATTCATTTCAAAATAAACTGTATTATGCACACACAAGTAGAGCAAATGATGTCATGAAGCTCCACGTACCCATCATCTAGCTTCCGTTACTATCAACTCATGACTAAGCTTGTTCCATCTTTACCTACATCCATGCACTGCACAGGGGAACAGGGCTTCCATCCCGTTACATTTTCACAGATACGAGCCGGGCATGGTGGCACACGCTTGAAATCCCAGTACTTGGGAGGCTGAGACCAGAGGATCCGGGTTCACGGCCAGCCTCAGCTACTTAGTGAGGCCCTGTGCAACTTAGTGAGACCATGTTTCAAAATAAAGTGTAAAAAATAGGACTGGGCATGTGGCTCAAAGGTAGAATGCCCCTGGGTTCAATCCCTAGTACCGCAAAAAGCAAAACAAAATAAAACCAACCAAACAAAAAAAACCATTTTCACAGATACTACTTCACTTTGAACAGCACAGCAATCCTGCAAGGGGAAGGGTAAGAATTATCTTATCTTGTAGGCAGACAAGGCAGCAGAGGCTGAGGGAGGTTAGGAGACTTGTCTATGTCCACACTGAGCAAATGAGAACTTCAGGACTCAAACCCCAGCTTTCTGATTTAGGTTCATGGTCCATTTTGTCACAGACCCTATCCCCAAAGAGTTCATAGTGGGAACCCCAGTATTAGGGGCCAAAGTCTGCAGCCAACTTGGTAAGTGCTTCCCTCTTCTACCCAGAGTTTACACCTTTTCAACTTTCTCCTGAACATCAGGCAGCATAGCTTCTGTGTTTGCAACACTCTTCAGTCACAAGTATATAACATCTATTCATTCCTTTCCATCCTTAGTATTTCTTAGTCTCATAATCTCTGCATCATCAGTAAATAAAGCAGAATGTAAATGTTGGGAAGGATTTTGCTTTCTTTGGTTACCTGGTCCCTTACCACCAGGCTGGGCCACGGTCTCTGTCCAAAGTCTAGGGGAAAAAACTACTGACTTTCTAAGTCTCCCTTTTTAAGTAGTCATCAAACTAGTGAACACTACATTTTTTTGTTTGTTTGTTTTTCCCCCTTTCTTTTTCTGGATTAAAAAGGTACATTTAAATCACTCCATATGTAGCCTTTGAGTGACTATAAGTGCTTCCTCTCCAAAATAGGAAAACAAAGCCTTCAAGAACTCATGTTCTTCTCAGCTTTCTTTCTATTGGAAAACACGTATTGATACTTTACCGCCAGCCGGTGTCACTCTGCAAGTTACCCTCCAAGTCATGAGAATCACAAGCCACAGTCCCTAAAGGCTGGCGTGGCCTGCGGTGTCTTCCAAGTCTAGCCACTGAGCTCTGTCTCCAAAGACAGCACCTGGGTCTCTGCCGGAAGTCCACTTCTCTAGAATACCACTTCTGTAAAATCCCAGCTGTTTCCTGCACCGTCCCTCCTCACCCTGGAGAGCTCTAGGGATCTATGGGACCTCTCCCTAAGAGTCTTGGTCTGAGATTCCACACCTAAATTAGAGCCCCCTTTCCTGAGTGTACACCTCCTTACTGCATGGGAGCCTGTGATGTGAATCTGAGCACCCGGAAGAGGGTGCCACACAGCCCCACAGGGAGGGGTCCGTTTGGGTTCATTTTCAGAGCAGGGTGGGACTCTGCGGCTGCTCGTCTAGGTAATGGCTTCTTCAGTCGCTGTTTAGGCATGATGTCAAGCCAGAAGAAGGCTGTACATTGCGTAGAGACGAGCTAAATTTGTTAAGGGATGTTTATGTGGTTCTGAATGTAAACGCTTAAGAAAGAAAGAGGTTTCCTTGCTTTGCTTCTTTTTACCTCAAACCCAGATATATCAGCTGGTGGCTATTGCCTATTGATCAATATCCTAGTAATAGATTGAAGCTGTTCTTTCTGTTTTCAGATTGATTTGCTTACTAGTCTTTAGGATATTGCTTTTAAATAACTAAAACTACAGCCTTAGGGACTTGTAAGGAAAAATAACATGTCTTTTTGTCAAGTTCAAGAATTCTGTTATACTGTTATAAATGTTATAAACCATTGGGTTGAAAACAAGCGCGAAAATATACACACTGGGTTTGGGCATCATTAAACTGAAACGGGAAAGCCATAGGCAATCAATAATTTAATGCCTAGTAAAAATACTTGGTATCATCCATTATCATGGAGGACTCACTCGTAATCCCAAACTACAGATAATATTATAAGTCATATATACTTATCGACTTTTGCATGCAACGCGCGCAGGTCATTTACCTTTTAAGTTATATATTTGAAGAGACTGGCGGTAAAAGTTCCATTACTCAAGCACACACAGCTTGGCAAAAAAGAAAATCAGGGAGACTTCAACTTCAGAGTTGAAAAAAAAAAAAAAAGATTGAATAATCTGGAAAATATGATTGAGAATAGGCCTATTCTAGCTATACGATAAAATAATAAGATTGTGACATTTGAATGATTTAGACTTTATAGCCCTTTCATATATTAAAAGGGGAAGGAAATTGTGAAAGGGAGAATTAGAAGGTAGAGCAAAACAGACCAAAAAAAGAAGAAAAGAAAGAAAGCCAATGTTGAAAGGACCCCCTGGAAGCTCTCTGCTTCTTCCTTTGCATTCAATTCCCACTTGAAAATCTAAAAGAAGCAATCCAGATGAGGCAGGCCAGAGAAAGAGCGCCTGGTGATCCTAACCAGGTATAGCATTGTTGATTTGTTTTCCCTGGGGTCATTCTGCTAACCTAGACCCAGGGCTAAACAGCAGAGATTCCACCATGCTTGTATAACCTGTTATGTGACACCAAATGTTTGGGGGAAAAAATAGGCACTTCTGCTGTTGTGTGCATTTAGTGTCCAAACCAACCCCATTGTTCTTCATCAGCCCCACACGGTAAGTGCCAGAGATATCAATTCCTGAAGTTCCTTTGATCATGTGCTGTTTGCTTCATTAGCCTTCTGTTACACATTTCTATGAGTTTCCAGTTGATGAGCATCCTCAACCCCACTCATTGGTCTACTCATGGTCCAACTGGGCCAGTCATAGACTCATTAGTCCAATTGGTCCCTCATGCTGCACAGTGAGGCCTTCACTCTCTTTTTTATGGTGTTTGAGCTTGCTCTTCGGACAGCTCCTTGTTCCCTTATCTCTTCTGATGCTTTAGAAAAAGCTGAAACATTGTGTGGAGAATATTAAAAGACCGATCCCCTAAGGATGCTTCAAAAGTCATAAATACCTAACATTAAGAAAACAGAGCAAGCTGGGTGTGGTAGTGCAGGCCTGTAATTTCAATACTTGGGAGATTACAGGAGGATCACAGGTTTGAAGCCAGCCTTGGCAACTTAGCAAGACTCTGGGGAACCTAGTGAGACCCTGTTTCCAAATAAGAAATAAAATCAGGCTACCAGCCCCGTAACATAACCTATGTAGTTTGGAGATAGAAAGCCTCTGGGTTCAATCCCTAGTACCCCCCGCCCCCCATCATCACTCACAAAAGAAAGTAAATAAAGCAAAGCCAAACCAAGGAAAACATATTTTGGGTTACTTGTACCATTTCTTTGTATAGTGAGGCAGGGAATCCTAGCTGACTCTGAATTCCAATGGTAATTTTTTGGGGGGGAGGGAGGTGCTGGGGATTGAACCCAGGGGTATTCTGACCCTGAGTTACACCCCTAGCCCTATTTTATTCTTCTTTATTTTGAAACTGGGTCTCGCTGAATTGTTGAGGCTAGCGGCGAAGCTGCGATCCTCCTGTCTCAGCCTCCCAAGTACTGGGATTACAAGCATGTACCACCATATAGGACTCCAAAGGTAAAATTTTAAAAGAAAGACAATGCCAGCCGGGCGTGGTGGCGCACGCTTGTAATCCCAGCATTCGGGAGGCTGAGACCAGAGGATCCGGGTTCAAGGCCAGCCTCAGCTACCTAGTGAGGCACTCCGCAACTTCGTGAGACTCGGTTTCAAAATAAAGAATAAAAAATAGGGCTGGGGGTGTAGCTCGGAGGTAAAATGCACCTGAGTTCAATCCCCAGTACCGCAAAAAAAAAAAAAAAAAAAAAAAAAGAAAGACAATGCCCTGAGTCTTCGCTGCAGAAGGATGTATTGATTCAATCCTTTCAGCTGGACGGATGACAGTTAAATATTGTACTGTTAAATAGACCACCCACATTGAATGTGCAACTGGGCTGCTGATTAGACAAGTTTTGTGTATTAATAGATCCAGCCTCGACAACAGCCAGCTGACATCGAATCTTACGGTCCATTTTCAAAGGCAGCACTAGAGAGATACACACCCCCTAGCAACATATCACTGAACAAAAGATAATTCAACCTCATAGGTTCAGGTGTTTCAAATGTACTGTTTTATGCTTTTGAAGCCGTAGGAAATAATTAGGTTTTAAAAATACAATTTTTTTCAGTATGTGTTCTTCATCAAAATTTTTAAATTCCCACATTAATCTTTTAGTGTCTCTTACATAATGCAGAGTAAAAATAGAAACTGATTTAAACACCTTGTGTAAGTATCACCCTGTACCGCTATTATTAGAAGAGTGGTTCTCAAAGTGCCATCCCTGTGCTAGCAGCAACAGTCACCTGGGAACTTAATAGAAATGCAAATTCTCAGGCTTTAGAACCAAGGAATCACAAACTGGAGGAGAGGCCCAGCAACCTGTAGTGTGTGTGTGTGTGTGTGTGTGTGTGTGTGTGTGTGTTGTACTGAAGATCACTGAGCTATACACCCAGTCCTTAATTTTTATTTTGAAACAGGGTCTTGCTAGGTTGCTGAGAGTCTCATTAAGTTGCTGAAGCTGGTCTCAAACCTGTGATCCTCCTGTGTCAGTCTCTCAAGTACTGGAATTACAGGCATGCACCAACATGCTTGGCAGAAACTTGTATTTTAACAAGCCTTCCAAGTGATTTTGGTACAAGGAAAAGTTTGTAAAAACAAACGAACCAAACAACAAAAAACTCTCATCATTTACTACCGATTGCATTAACATCATTATAAGTAAAAGGAAACCACCGTATTTTATATTTTTTGATTGTTCTCACATCTGCTATTCAGTAAGAGAGTTGATTATGGAATTGTGTTCACAGGCTTCTAAAACATAAATTCTAGGTTCAGTCTATTGAAAATAGAATACTAAGGATAGTTTCTCCACTGTTTGCCATTTGACCTCTGAAGAAACATGAAATCTTGAGGAAAGATGCTACATCTGTGTTGTTGACATCGTAGATTATTCTAAACGACAGATGTTCTGTAGTTTGAGGTTGGGTGACATTTGATTGGACTGGGCAACTTAAACTCCCACAGCAAACAGGGAGTGCTTTGACTTGAAAAATAGATGTGAAGAAAAACTAAACACAAAAGAATAAACACAAATGTTTGTTTGGATAGGAAAGGCCAGAAATATTTGGGAGACTGAAGGAATGAATAAACTATACCCAATATCCTTAGCATAATCAACCTAATCAACCTCTCCCCACCCAAGGCACTTCCATTTTAAATTAGAACTGTGTTTTATGCCGATGTAAACCTTTGAAACAATCTAGATTCTCAAAAGTACAAAAATAAATAAATAAATAATAAAGGAAGAGTCTTCAGATAAATCTTCCACAACTTAAGAACATGGTTGAAACAAATGTTTCTTGGAAAATTTTCAAAAGTGTTCATGCTCCTCTAAAAATCAAGTCTACACAAAAGAAAACCAACGAGCCAGTTCAGTCTGATAGAATCAGTTTGTTTACTTCCTGTTTAAAAAAAAAAATCCACAAAACAGTATATTGGGATTTTAAAGAGTGCTGGAAATAAACTTTACAAAAGGCATGTAACATTACATAAATTTGTAAACCCTGAAACTATCAGCTACCAATGTCAGGTTATTAGGTTTCTTTCTGTACAGACGTCACAGGGGCCGCAATGGCCTTCGGAATTACTAGAGCTTCCCTGATGGGTCTTTTGCTTTGCTTGCCTTTCAGGCTCTTGAAATGTGCACAGTCTTACATTTTATTTCCTGCTTCTTTACTGCTTTTCAACAAGTTTTTTTCCCCTTCAGCTCAGTGTTTGCACAACTGTCTTTTGTTCCTTGGGAGAGAGTCGAAAGTGCAATTTTTCAGGGGTTATTAATGGTTCCCAAGAAAACAGTCCCATGTGCAAACAGGAAGAAAAGCAGAGCACAAAAGAAGAAGAGCAGGAAGAAATGAGAAGTAGGCAAGTAACTACAGTTTCCACACATTACTCTGCAGCACCAGTGAGTCACTGAATGTTGGAGAAGCTTTTAAAGGAACATACTCAGAAAGTGCAGGAAAGCTCCTCTGGGTGACTTACTGAACACGTCTCAATAATGTGGCAAAGAGGTACTGTGTAATTTATAGTTAAGTATCACAATTTTATCAATAAGACAGA
>PVLC010032771.1:0-17968 GCA_004027655.1 Graphiurus murinus
CTGGTGACCAAGCAGATGGATAGGACTGTCATCGAGGGAGAGCTCGATGACCACAAAGCCGCTGTCAACCATTTATTGAGCAGCTACTGTGTACTGGCACTATACTTTCAGATATTGCGCCTCATTTCCTAGGCACCTGTACTTTAAAAGACCTGTATATTCAAAGGAAATCCCTTTGTCCCTCTTTTTTGCAGAGTAAGGAAGGGAACCAAGTACAACTATTGATAAAGAAGGTCGCAGTTCAGCCAGGTGGAGTGGCACACACCTGTAATCCTAGGACTGTTAGAATTTTATACCCATCCAGTGTGCCCTAAGATCCTCTTGGGAGGCTGAGACAGGAGGATCACAGGTTTGAGCACAGGCTCAGCAACTTAGCAAGACCCTGATTCAAAATGAAAAAAATAAAATACAATAGGGTTGGGGGTATAGCTTGGAAGTAGAATGCCCCGGGGCTCAAATCCTTGTACCAAGAAAAAAAAAGAAAGAAAGAAAATGAAAAAGAAGGTTGCAAATGTAAGATATTTAAATAGAGATGGAAGTGTGATGCAAAATAAGCTTCAGGTCATCAGAATGACTTGCAGAATGTCTTGGTGAAATGGGAATCCCTAAACAAGGGCCCAGCATACTTTTTTTCTGGCAAGGCCCAGAGGCAGGATTTGAAACTTCTGGGGGCTTTTTTTGCAGCTACATCCCTCTGTATTGTGGTGCAAGGAACTGCAGATGACACATAATGAACAGCCATAACTGAGGCCAGCAAACACAGGCCTCAGTTTACCCACCCTGGATTCAGAGGAACCTCTATATCTGGGCAGGCAGGAGCCTGGGCTGGGCTTCAAGCTTGTGACTATGTTGTTTCCATGTTTAACACAGCCCTGGAAATGTCTAAGCATCTTTGCCTGTATTTATCTGTTATGATTTTCTGTGATTATGGAGCCCACTCACTGCCTTCTGCTGTGACCCCTGGCAGCATGTAGTAAAGGTGGATGCTTAGGCCCTCTAAGAATGCTGGTGCTAGCCTGACTCTGGGGTCAACAGTAGGTGCCTGGGCCAGCTCTAGAGCAGCACCCTTAGGGCACATTGGCTGGGTATAAAATTCTAAAAATGCACCTGCCTTCCCACGCATTCCGTCTTTCAACTACAAGCATTTACTGATGATCTCGGAGGAGGCAGGAGCTAGGAGGCTGATAGAAAGATGATTACTGTGGGACCTGGCCATTCCACCAGTTTGGGAAACTAGGAATTTGGGGTTGAATGGAGACACTGGTCATTTACAAGCAGCCCTCGCCCTCTGTGCTGGGCTGTGGTCCCTGTGTGCTGCTGGTATTGTGGGGCATTCAGAACAAGGACCTGGAGTCTTTGCAAGGAGTAGAGGCTGAGGAGGAGAGCGGAGGCTGTGCAGAGAGGCTTTCAGGGGAGGATTCACTAAAGACCAGCCATTGGGAGGATCCCTAAGGAGAAGCGTATCCCAGAGAGTAAACCACAGGAACTTGGGGATTGGGGTGGCAGGAAAATACAGGACATTTGGGGATGGAGGTGGAGGTGGAGGTTAGGAAGGGAAATTGTGGACAAGTGGTGACATCTTAGAAGATGGATCCTTTTTATTTTTCAGATAAGGGGGAGCCACACAGGATCAGATAAAAAAAAATATCTCTTACAGAGAGAATGTTTATCCTTAATGATATCTATGAAACACTTCTGAACTGCTGGGTGTTGGTTTTTCCTGATAATCTCTAAGCATCAACTTCCATTCATGGTCATTTTTTTTTTAAATATATTTACTGCATGAGAGTTTCACATCATAATGCATCATAGTGATAGTGACATACGTGCACACAGAGCTTGGGGAGCTTTCTGCCAGCTCCCTCCCCACTCCCCCGCCTGGTCCTTCTTTGATGTGATCATTTAGCAATTAACCTCACAAAGTGTGGATACCTGCCTTAGAATGCCTAGGCTTGGAGCCCCAGTTTTCATGAGTCACACTTGTGTTCATCCATGGATAGTGGATCCTTACACCGAACCCCAAACATGGCACGGGCTTTTGGTGGTAAGGTGGAGCTGCCATGAATCTCTGCTCTTCCTTCCCATAACCCACCCCGTGCTGGCTGAAGGAAGTCTCATGTGCTGACGAGGCCCACCTTAGCCTTTCGTTGAAATACCTTGAGCAAAAATAAGCATTTGCGTCCTCATCTGTTGATCTGACGAGTCAAATGTATGTCATTTTTTGACTAACCTGAAAGAGGCCAGCAGGTGTAAGAGCTTTCTCATTTGCATCTTGTCTCACAAATTCAAACCTAAGGCTAAATCTTGTCCCTCCACTCTGACCTCCTGCCCCCCTCTCTACCCCACCACTGACCACAGAGTTCTTGGAAGTTGTTATTTGTAGAAGTGTTGCCTAAATTTAGTGCAGGCAGGAAGAATCGATAGCAAATGGGGACTGTAAGAAAATACCTCTTCAGTTCAAAGTTCAGACTTAAAACATGTATTATGTAGTATAACTACAGGACCATATTTTTTTCAGTGGTGATGTTCCATAGTCATTTCTTTGAGATTTTTTCTTTTTTTTTTTTTGTGATACCAACAATAAAAAAGAGATGACCAAGAATTTCACTCTCTTGACCTTACCTATTTGTTATTTTTTTGCTGGCTTCCAGCTCTTTTCCACAGGCACACATAAAATTTCCAGATTCCTAAGGGTATAATTTTGACATCTAAGTTTCTCTTTAATATGACATAATTTCTATAAATGGTCTATGTGTAAAACTGTAGAGAAACACCAATTAAAATGCATGGACCTGCTGGGTGTGGTGGTTCATGTCTGTAATCCCAGTACTTGGGAGGCTAAGAGAGGAGGATCATGGGTTTGAGGCCAGCCTCAGCAATGGAGCAAGACTCTGGGCAACCTAGTGAGACCCTGTTTTAAAACAAAAAGTAAAAAGGTCTGGGGATGTAGTTTGGAGGTAGAATGCCCCTGGACTCAATCCCCAGTGAGACACACACACACACACACACACACACACACACACACACACACGAGCCAGGCACTGAATTGGCTTGCCCATAAACGAAATGGAAGTCTTCACCTAGGTTTTCTGGAATAGAAACGCAGGGCAATGAGAGGCTGCGTAAGGAGACTGAGATGGTCCAACCTGGAATGCACGACTGAAAGCGATCAAGTCAGCAACTACCATCTCTTGGGTCTCTGACCTGCAGGAGTCCAGACAAAGTTCTTCAGAGTGCACTTATCTTAAGGTTTATACAAAAGTGCTGAAGTCGTCAAATCCAGAGAGACAGAAAGGAGAGAATGGTAGTTTTCAGGGCTGCAAATAAGGAGGGATAGTAAATTAATGTCAAACGAGTACAGACTTCCAGTTTTGGAAGACGAGAGTTTGGGAAATAGCTTGTGGTGATGTGACATAGAACTGTACACTTTAAAAACAACCAAGATGGTGCCCAGGCTCTGGGGCACAGGCCTGGCTGGAGTCCCAGCTGCTTGGGAGGCTGAGACAGGAGGATCACACTTTTGAGGACAGCTTCAGAAACTTAGCAAGGCCTTCAGCAACTTAGCAAGACCCTGTTTCAAAGTAAAAAGTGAAAATAGGACTGGGGGTGTAGCTCAGAGGTAGAATGACCCTGGATGCAATCCCCAGTAACACACACACACACACACACACACACACACACACACACACCCAAGATGGTGTGGCTGGGCTCAGTGGTGAATGCCTGGAATCCCAGATGCTTGGGAGACTGAGGCTGGAGGGTCACTTGAGCCCTAGTATTCAAGACCAACCTGGACAACATAAAAAGACCCCACCTCAGAAAAAGAAAAAAAATGATCAAGATGGTAAATTTATGTGTATTTTACCACAATTTTTTAAAAAAAGTGCTGTGAGTGGTTATCTCTGATGAAAGAGTATTTTTTTTTTTTTGTAGCAGTGTATACGCTGTGGTCTGACTTCTGATCAGGTGGGAGTACTCCAAGTTTATATTTTGTTTTTAATTTTACTTTCCTTTTTTGGCAGTTTAGGGTGTGTGTGTGTGTGTGTGTGTGTGTGTTTTCCTGGAGACTGAACCTAGGGCTTTGCACATGTTAGGCATGCCCTCTGCCACATTACCAGCCTTTCGGGGGGTCAGTTTTGGGGGTATCTGATAAAATGAGCTCTTAGTAGGGTCACTGGCTCGTTCCACTCAACTAGCTCATGGGTGTTAGATGATGAATAGGAACAGAATTGTGTATGTGTGTGAGCTATAAAGGCCAGCTTAGCAGGGCACCTGACACCTCCTAAGTGGGCTTATTTGTGAAGGATAATCTGTGTAATAGGAGTCCCATGCTATCTATGGAACTGGATCAGCTGAGATGAGAAATCAAATGTTCTCATCATGACACTTTTATTGCCAGCTAAAATAGCTTTTCCTATCATGTGGATTTTCAGGTTCTGGTCCCTTTGGGAGCTTACTCTCCTCCTACTTGTATTTTGAATAGGCTCCTGCAGGGATGCAGCTTGCTTGCCTGCTTGCTTGCTTTTATCCATCTATCAATCTACCAACCACCTACCTACCTATCTCTTTCTTGTACTGGAGATTGAACCCAGGGGTATTCTACCTCTCAGATACACCCCCAGCCCTTTTTCATTTTATTTTATTTTTTTGAAACAGGATCTTGCTACACTGCTGAGAGTCTCCCTACGTTGCCCAGGCTGGTCTTGAACCTGCGATCCTCCTGTCTCAGCCTCCCAAGTACTGGGATCATAGGCATGCACCTTGACAATCAGCCTCTTTTACTTTTAAACAGACGCATGATAATTATAAATGTTCATGGTGTCCAGGGTAACATTTCAATCCAGATATGCCATGCGTAAGGATCAGATAAGGATAACTGGCATGCCCATCACCTCTGACATTTATTTTTCTCTTTGTTGGAAACAGCTAAAATCCTCTCTGTTAGCATATTTTGAAATATTCTGTTAATTGTCACCAACCATGGTTATCCTACTGTACTACAGAGCCTTAGAAAGGATTCTTCTCTCCAGCTGTACCCATGTGTCATTCACCATCCTCTCTATTCCTCCCTCCCCCATGCCCTTGCCAGGCTCTGGTCACCGCTATCCTATGCTCTATTTCTCTGGGATCCAGTTTTCTAGGTCCACATATAAGGAGCTCATGCCTTACTTGTCTTGATGTCCTTGGCTTCCTTCCCTCGACACGATGCCCTCAGGATTCATCCTCATTGCCATCAACGATGGGACACAGTTCTACTCCATAAGCTTTCCTGGGAGAGAGAAAGCAGCTTCCCCAGGGCTGTTTTTTTTTTTTTCTTTTGGAAAGTAGACTCTCAACTGGAGCCTTCAGAAGGCCCTTACACGTTTCAGAAAGAAGAGCGCGTGTTAGAAATCAGACTTGAAACAAGCGAGAGTTTGATCTCTTTTCTAGTCTTGTGTTCACAGTCTCAGCCCCGCTTTTCAAATTCGTGCGTATCGTTTTAAGTGTAATCTTTAGTTTCAGGGCCAAAGAAAGGCCAAAATCTTACTTTTGGTGGTTACTATACTAGTTGAAACACAAAACTGAAAAATGTTAGCATTTCAGAGGCTATGGACTTAGCCTTGACCTTTGGTTCAAATAGGACTAAATACTGGAATACTTTCTGAACTTTCTTCTTGGCCCACTGTTATCTAGTGTGTCTTTCAAAACCTCAACAAGAAAGTGTTACCAGAAAGCTTTCCTTGGCCATCCTTCCTAACTCTTTTTACCTCTTTCTCCTCCTTTCCTAATTTTTTTGCTACATGGTTTCATACTAATTGATCTGATTATTGGTATCATGAATATTCAACATATTATGCAGCTGCCTGAAAGTAGTTTCTCTTAATTCTCCCTCTTTCTCCTCTCTCCGGTGCTGAAATCCTGTGTACACATTAGGCCACTCAAAATGCCAAAGAAATTAGCTGCAGTTCTTTCTTTACCCACCACAGGAATCATGATGGTTAGAACCTTTCTATTAACCAGTATTTCAGTGTCATACAGAGCGAGTTCTGCACATTAGATAGCTCCATAAAAGGTTAATGTCTTCAGACATGGCGGTACATGCCTGTAATCCCAGCTACTCGGGAGGTTGAGACAGGAGAATTGCAAGTTGGAGACCAACTTGGGCAACTTAGGAGGACCCGCTCTTAAAATAAAAAAAATAAAAAGGCCTAGGGATGGAGTTCAGTGTCAGAGCATCCCTGGGTTCAGTCCCCAATACTGAAAACAAAAAAAGTTTATTGTTAATTGGATTTCCATCAATCCACTCTTTTGAAACATCATGGAAAGCACTGAATTTTTATTTATTTGGTAACAATTTTATTTCAAGGGAGAAGAGGATCAATTTTATTTTTATGTTTTTTCCCCCCCAAATATTACAGGTATTTTAAGGAAGAGACTACTATGTAGTGAATACTTCTCCACTGAAAATATTGCTGCTGTTTTTATTACTTACAATTTTTTTAGATCCTTGTAGGAGTTTTACAAGCTCTTTTTTTTTTAAACCTATAAGTTTGCTATACTTTCCACAACGTAACTAAACACGTTATCTCTGCCTATGTCTCTACAAATCTCACCACCTGAAAATGGTCCTTTGCATAGTCTCTATTCGAGAAAATATCTGTTCCACGTCACTTTAAAACTTTTGTACAACTGTATGCCTGGGTCCCAGGATAATTTTAAGTCAGCTCAGCTTTCTTAGGGCCCGGGATCTGTGTACTGCTTTCTGAATTAGTAACTAACTGTCATGAATGGTACACATGTGCAGGCATCTGAAGACCTTTTTTAGGTAGCTTGAGTTCTGTCGGCTGTGGCCTCAAAGAGATCTGTGCTTTGTTAATGACTAAGCCAAGATAAATAGGTGTTCTTGGGCGGGCAACAGCTGAACTCTTTCGACAGTTTGACTCGTTCTGTGGCTGAATTTGCATACTTCTTGCAGACTGTGGCAAAGGGCTTCGCATCTCTCTGGAGCATCTGTCGAGGTCGACGGGCCCTTTCATGGCGTGGCCAGCTCTGCCTTGTCGAGGGGCCCGGAATAAGGGATGCATGCTTGCCAGCTTTTTTCTTCCCTTGCACTGTTCTCCCGCTATGATCTTTGTGGCAACTGATGGATCGATCTTCTTGTTCTCAGCACTCAGCGGGCTTTTGGGGAATACCTACTAGGTGCCAGGCATCGTTCCAGGGTCACTGACCGTCATTGTTGCCCTGTCTTTTGACACAGCGCCATCTTGTCTTAAGTTGTGTATTTTATCTGCCCTGCTTTAACAGCAGAGGGTCCTCAGACTTGTAGTCGGGAGCCCCTGGGTTCCTCTTTAGAAGTTGACACACAGGCAGGCGGCCATAGCTGTCACTTGCACATCCCTGACATGGGGGTGAGGGGCCCAGCAGGGCCAAAAGTTGCCCCTTCATCTGTGGCTCGTAAAGGGAGTGGCCCTTTGCCCTCCTGTGGTTGGCGAGTTCTCCGGTCCCCCCAGTGGAGCCTTCCTACTCTGTGAGGCCAGCCTCCTTTCCTTGTGTGGATCAGGTGCCAGCAGAGGGGACCGAGGCTTCGTTTGGGTGCTTTCTACTCCCCCTGCTATTGTATTTATGGTGAATTGTTCTAAGTCACCAGAGAGCTATTTAAGACACTTTCTGCCCATCGCCTTCCTTTTCTCCATTCTTTCTTTTCTCCCCCTGCATAGACGGGGCTGCTTTTAGATTTCCAGCAGAACGGAGGAACTGTCACCGTCGACATTTGGGACAGGGGGCGTTTCCATCCTATCTCGCGGGGCTCCGCTTTGCACCCTTACTCTGAGGCTGCAGATGGTAATAGCAGGGATGGTAGACATTTGAGTCTGCTTCTGTCACTCTGGAAGTGTGGTCTGAAAGGTGGTGGGAGGAAGATATTTCACAAGCTCCTGGGCCCGATCCAACTCCAACTCTCACTTAAAAGAGTCAGTGAGTCATTTCAATGGCGGCTGTAGGAAATGATCGTGTGTGCGCCTAGACCACCAAGCTTGCGTGGCCTCCGCGGAGGGAGGGAGGGAAAGGACTATTTTTTTTTTCTTCTTTTTATAGTAGCATTTTCTTTTCAATTGTCTTACTCTTTGTATCATGGTATAATATCTCTTTCGGTTTAGAGGCATTTTATTTTTTATTTTTATTGTTTGTGGTACTGGAGATTGAACCCAGGGACATTCTACCTCCAAGCTACACTTCCAGCCCTATTTTATTTTATTTTATATTTTTGGTTTGGAAACAGGGTCTCGCCAGGTTACTGAGGCTGGGTTTGTAATTCTCCTGTCTTATCTTCCCAAGTACTGGGATTACTTGCTGAGGCTGTCCTCGAACCTGCAGTCCTCTTGTCCCAGTCTCCCATTGGAGAGACTTTAGAATGTGAGACAATGTTCAACATTCCCAGAAGAGCACGGCCTCCAGGATCCAGGAGGACAGGGATGGGGATAGAGACAGAAGGAGGCTAGTGGTCGTCTGTGTCACTGCCCTGCGTATCTGCCCTTCATGGAGTCTCTCATATTGGTTGCTTTTCTAGTTTCTGAGGTCTCTCCTCTATTGTCCATGATGGGGTAACAAGTTTCTGTAAAATCAGGCAATTCCCAGAGGAAAGGTTTTTAAACTGGTTCATCTAATTCTTTATAAAGCCATATTCTCTTGCAAAGGTTACTGAAATTTTTATATTTTGTATTTTTAATTGACATTGAAGACTTTTTGAAAAAATATGCTTTTGTTGGTGCATTTTAGTCTCACATCATAAAGTAAACCATGTTGACAGGGACATGCATGCACACAGCACTTGGTGGCCCCTCCTCCCGCCTCCCCGTCTCCCCCCTCCCCAGTGCGGAGTACTGAGATTGACATTGGTTTTCCATATACGTACACATGGTCAATGGTAGCAGTTCCATCAGGGAACCTCCCTCTTCCCCCTCCCCTTAGACCACCTCCCTGGCTAGGGAGTCATTGGGACACCAGAAGACCTTTCAAGCTTTAATGCGAGTCCATCTGACAGAAAGCAAACCAAGTTTTTTTTTTTTTTTTTTTTTTTTGGTACTGGGGATTGAACTCAGGGGCATTCTACCTCCGAGCTACACCCCCAGCCCTATTTTTTATTCTTTATTTTGAAACCAGGTCTCACTAAGTTGCGGAGTGCCTCACTAGGGCAAACCAGGTTTTTGATAAAACAAATTTAGCATGATTTCTTTGTGTGTGTGTGTGTGTGTGTGTGTGTGGTTGGCACTGGGGATTGAACCCAGGGGTGTTGTACTTCCGAGATACATCCCCAGACCCCTTTTTAAATTTTCATTGTGAAACAGGGTCTCACTAGGTGGCTGAGAGTCTTGCTAAGTTTTAAGGCTATCCTTGAGCCTGTGATTCTCCTGTACTGGGATTACAGACATGCACCACCATGCCCAGTTTAGCATGATTTTTTTATAGCATAAATTTACATAAACTTTTAAACAGTTTTATAGAAGATTAGATGAAGTTCTTTTTTTTTAATATTAGGCCATTCTTTTTAAAGAAATTTCTCCAGCCTGGCATGGTGGTGTACGTTTGTAATCCCAGTACTTGGGAGGCTGAGACAGAAGGATCGCAGGTTCCTGGTCAGCTTCAGCTTAGTGAGGCCCTCCATAACTGAGACTCTGTTTCAAAATAAAAAATAAGGCTGGGTGTAGCATGGAGGTAGAATACTCCTGGGTTCAATCCCCAGTACCACCACCAAAAAAAACAAAAACAAAAACAAAAACAAACCAACTTTTAGTTTGGTACATGGTACATGAACTTTTTTTTGTGTGTGTGGTACTAGGGATTGAATGAGGTACCTTCTATCTCTGAAATACACCCTGAATCCCATTTTTAATTTTTTATTAAAAAATTATTTAAAATTTTTTATTAAAAATTTTATTAAAAACATGCCCAGCTATTACAGGAACTTTTACTGTTCTGAAAAGCAAGCAAAATAAAGTGAACTCTTTCTAGCACGTAAAGTTCCTCATGTTGAAATTGTCGGTGTTGTGATGCTAAAATTGACCTAGAAAAACTGTAGCATGACTTCACAGTTTCAGCCATTATGTTAAGGTTTTGACTAACCTCGCTTTCTCTTTGGAGATTCAGGGTCCTAAATAAAATACATAGAACATGGAGAATACGTGAAGAAGCCTCTCAGATGATAGTTTTGAAACTTGACACTTAACTGAAAAGTACTCAACTCTTACTTTTTTCTTGTACCCTTTGAATTTTGTTTAAACCTATACACCGTTTGCAAACTAGAGGGTGAACATTTGTATGCATGGCCACAGAAAAGAACCAGGAACTTTAATTAAAAAGAGTTTTTCTTCAGTTCCCTGGCAACAAAAGACGAATGGAAAACTTCTCCTTTTTATTGTTTTTTTTTTTCAAATTTTATTTTTGACCTGGGTAAATAGTTCCTTTAAATACTTTTCTCCACTAAATATCATCTTCTTATTTTTTATTTACATATATACTCTTATCATTCTACAGGGAGTTAAATACCTGTGCATCCCAGCAGCGGATTCACCATCTCAAAACCTGTAAGTTAAAAAAAAATATTATTAATTTTTGTGTCTTATTTGGGAGATGTTAAAAATGAGTACGGGATTGGAAAGTCAACTAAGTAAAGGATTGTGCGTGTCCAGGGCTCCCCTCGTCCTGCACAGGTGCTGTCCCAGGGAGGGAGAAGGATGTAACCTACAGAGCTCCAAAATGGCCAAGCTGTGCTAAACTGTGCCTGGGGGGGGGGGCACCTTGTTGTTTCCCAGTCCTTCCACGGTGGGTGGGAGGCGCACCACTCTAAAAAGGTGCCTATAAAGTCGGGCATGGTGGCGCATGCTTGTAATCCCAGTACTTGGGAGGCTGAAACCGGAGGATCTGGGTTCTCAGCCAACCTCAGCTATTTAGTGAGGCCCTCTGCAACTTAGTGAGACCCTGTTTCAAAATAAAGAATAAAAAAAAAAAAAAAAGGACTGAGGGTATAGCTGGGAGGTAAAATGCCCCTGGGTTCAATCCCCAGTACGGCAAAAAAAAAAAAAAAAAAAGTGAGGGGTGCCTATACTTGAAGCCCAACCTTTAACATGCTCATCTTTTTGGGACAGCCAACTCTTAAAGAAGTTCCTGGGTTTTGTCTAAAGCAGAGGTGTCCCATCCAGTGTGAGCCACCCAAGCCATTTTAAGTTTCCCAAGAGCCACACTTTAAAAAATGAAAAGAATCCCGGCAACATGAATGCTAATAAGATATTCTACTTAACCCGATGTATCTGAAATAGGGCCATTCCAATATGCACTCAGTGTCAAAAACTTTGCACGATACTTTGCACCCTTCTTTTGTGCTGCATCTTGGGAATCTGGTGTGCTCTGTTACACTAATAACCCGTCTCCTCTTGGACTGGCTGAATTCCAAGTGCTCAGGAGTCACATGTGGCACTGGTGGCACTGTATGGGACGGTGTATTTTAGAAATACTATTTCTGAGTTGAGCCAGGCATGGTGGCACACGCTTGTGATCCCAGTACTTAGGAGGCTGAGACAGGAGGATCGCAGGTTCGAGGACAGTCTTAGCAAATAGTGAGACTCTCATCAACCTAGTGAGACCCTGTTTCCAAATACAAATAAAACAGGGCTGGGTGTGTAGCTTGGAGGTAGAATGCCCCTGGGTTCAATCCCAAGTGCATCTCTCTCTCTCTCTCTCTCACACACACACACACACACACACACACACACACAAATACTATTTCCAAGTTTAATAAATAGATCTTTTCTGGTTTAGGAAAGTCTGGTTCTCTATTTCTTCACAGTTATATAAAGTTGTCATGTTGTTTTAACCCTCTTTGTACCCATAAAGAGATTTACAATGGTGGCCCTTTCCAGAACTCGGTAATCATATGAAGAGTGACAGGATTAGACTTTGGTAAGTCGGGGGCGGGTCTCTGGAGCCCCACCACACTTATGGATGGAGCATCCACTCTTGGCTGTCCAGGAGCGATTCAGAAAGACATGGCGTGCAGTGGATCACGGAGTTCCTGAACCGTGAATTTGACCTTTGCAAGGTCAAATAAAATACCTAGCCACACCATGCATCTGAACCTCAGACTGGCCTTGTGCTTGACTTTGGGGTTCAGAGGCACAGCCACCTTCCTAGAATTACCTGTCACTGCATTTCACCAGGGAAATTATTTGTTCTGGTGGGGTCTGGAAGTCCACAGGCTTGTCAGGAGACATCCTTCATGGTTCTCAAGTGGTAGTGCATACAAATCCTACATATCACCAGTATAAACCGGGGCTGGCGGTGTAGTTCAGTGGTAGAGTGCTTGCCTCGAATGCATGAGGCCCTGGGTTCAATCTCTTGCAGCACCACCATAAGACACACACACACACACACACACACACACACACACACACAAACTACAGTGGTGTAGACCATCCTATCTACTGGAACATTAGCAATCCACCTTGAGTTTCCACTAGTGGAGAGCAAAGACCTCATGGGTCGTGTAATCATTTTGTGAGATTTACCTACTGGGGAAAAAAATAATAAACCAGAATCCAGAATCAGACGGGTTGATGTGGGGAAGGCGAGGTGGCAGGTCAGGTGGGACAGAGCTGATCCAGGAGAGGACACAGGTAGTTAGGGAGTGTCCCCAGGGCCTGCGCCTCCACACTGACTCTTGCTATTTCACGGAAAGGTGAACCTTTAATATTGAGAATGGCGGAGGAGGGATTTTACTAGGAAAGCAACGTCGTAGCCGAGGCCTAGAAGGATGGGCAGCAGGCGCGTTAGAGAACTTCCCTGGTTACTAGTCGTGTCAAGAAACAGAAGTGGTTGGAAGGGCACGGTCTTTACGGAAGGAAGTGAGCCACTGCCTTTCTCTGGAGATCGCAGCAATCTGCCCGTGTTTTGGTGGCTATTTTTAGAATGGTCGCTTTGCTCTTATCTGGAACCAAGATTCTCCCGTGCTGTTTGAACTTGTCAATAACTGATTGGTGGTTTGATTCTATAGGAGAATCAGATTGGGTCCTGCCACCCAGGACCTCAGCTTTGCCAGGAGGTGAATGCCGTCTTTGATATCTGTGGCAGTGATCTAAAGGTTGAGGGATCCTGCATTATAGACAACTGAAAATAGACCTGGGTGTCAGAAAAGTCTCCAATTCAAAACTGGTTTCATCAGCCAGGCGTGGTGGCGCATGCTTGTAATCCCAGCATTTGGGAGGCTGAGACCGGAGGATCCAGGTTCTCGGCCAGCCTCAGCTACCTAGTGAGGCCCTCTGCAACTTAGTGAGACCTTGTTTCAAAATAAAGAATAAAAAATAGGGCTGGGGATGTAGCTCGGAGGTAGAACGCCCCTGAGTTCAATCCCCAGTACCACAAAAAATTTAAAAAAAAAAAATTTAAAAATAAGAGTGTGTTTCTAGCCAAAGCATATTCATGGATCTTGAGAATCACAGAACAGGACGTTGAAATAACAAGCTTGGTGCCCAGGAAGCCCATTCACTGCTTGGAAGATGTGCTCATGTGGAAAGACAAAAGAGATAGAGGACGCGGCAGCTTCCTTTCTGAGTTCCAGCATCTCATGGGTCAGTTCAAATAGTCACCTGGGGGCTGGAGGACTATCCATAAGTTTAATTAGTCCTCTCCTATCTCACATATGTAAAGAGGTCCTGTGAAGCTTTTGTTTGCTTTTCTTTCTTTTTTCTTTTTCTTTTTCTTTCTTTTTTTTTTTTTGGCACTGGGGATGGAACCAAGAGACATTCTGCTTCCAACCTACACCCGCCAGCCCTTTTTAATATTTTGAGACAGAGTCTTGCTAAGTTGCCGAAGTTGGTCTCGAACCTTCAATCCTCCTGTCTCAGCCTCCCAAGTCCTCATCTTACAGACATGCACCACTGCGCCTGGCTCATGGTCTGCCTTGTCAACCCTTTCCTTGTACTGGAATGAAAGTGTGGCTGGGGATCCCACGTCCAGGAGGTGCAGGCAGTTGTGGCAGCACGATATTCGGAGCTAATGTGCAGAGTATGCGCTCAAATTGCTGCTTCTAGTGCAGTTCTCCAGCAGTGAGACTTCCGCTTCAGTTGGAAAAGGAAGTCAAGGCCATAATTCACCAAAAGAGGAAAAGGTAGACATGCAACCGGGAGTCATGCTTATAAGCACTTGTGCAGCATGTTAGGAAAGCTTTTGTTTGTGGTCCATCAGCCATAGGAAGGCATATGCATTAAGGAACGCTTTGGGCACACTAACGTCCATGGCTCTAAAGATTTCTTGTTGTACAGAAACCATCTGGAGATTGTGGAGCTGAGTTTGGAACATGGAGTGTACATGTTTTGTGAAGGACAGCCCAGCAAATAGCTTGAGTTTCACATATCTGTGTGTTGCAAGTGTTCCGCGGGGAAGCACGGCATGCTTTTTAATGCTGAGCAGCTTAGTCCGTTTTCTGTTGCTGTAACAAAATATCTGAGACTGGGTATCTTATGCAGAAAAGAGGTTTATTTGGAGGCACAGTTCTGGAGGTTGAAAGGCCACATCTGGTAAGGGCCTCACGCTGCTTTCATGACAGAGTTGAGAGAGGAAGAGCAAGCCGTGCAGAAGAGAGAAAAGGGGGGCCGAAATACCTGACCCACTGCCCCGAGAAAGGCATCAATCTATTTGTGAGGGTTCTCTCCCCATGACCCAAACACCCCCATCTTCCCACATGGCTGCATTAAGGCTCCAACACATGAGTTTTGGGGAACACACCGAAATGATAGAAAGAGGATGGCTTCCGTGCTATAATCAAAGATTAGCCTAAAGTTTGTAGGCAGAACCTTGACCCTCTATGACCTAACTCATTTAGAGTCTCGGATATTTATTTATTTTTATTTAATTTCCTTTGTGTATGTGTGGTATGGGGAATTGAACCCAGGGGCATTCTGTCTCTGAGCCCTTTTAATTTTTTATTGTGAAACGGGATCACACTAAGTTGCTGAG
The DNA here is from genome assembly GCA_004027655.1 of Graphiurus murinus. NCBI lineage: Eukaryota > Metazoa > Chordata > Mammalia > Rodentia > Gliridae > Graphiurus > Graphiurus murinus. The sequence continues at coordinate 14,983 of PVLC010032771.1, forward strand.
GCTGCCCTTGGACTCGAAACCCTCCTGTCTCAGCCTCCCAAGTACTGAGATTACAGGCATGCGCCACCATGCCAGGTTTTCTATATTTATTACTTATCAAAGAGTAGGAGCTGACCATAAACCTCCACTTTCTGTATTATCAGCCCCTGTGGATGATCAGGAGATAAATAATCTTAATGCTCTGTGTAACAAAAGCACATGAAATTATACCTGTCACTTGTAAAATGTGCTCTGAGTAACCCAAACAATTAGAAATTGGCTCTTCAAACTGGCCACATTGAATTCCTGATGCCTAAGAATTCATTCTCTGTTCAGTGCCAGAATAAAATCTGGAAAACTGTATTGCTTACTGTTTTGAACTTAGGTATCAATTTTTAAAAAATTGTTTCCAACTTTGAACGTAGTTTAACACTTTATATTCTAAGCCTTTCCCTGCAGATTCTTGAACCAACAAGATTTCTCAGTAATCTGCTTAGTAAGGGTTTGTGACCTTTGAAACTGACTACTGTCACTTGTCGGTTGCTGCAGACTGCCCAGAAAGGTCAGTTTTCTGTCTTGGCCTTAATCCTCAAGAATCTCCCTCTCTGTTCTTCCAGGAACTTAAAAATGCAGAAACCTGGTTTGAGATAACATTAACACAAAAATTTTAGCTCGATTCCCCCAACCACTTGGCCTTGCCGAGTCAGGAAATGTAAAAGTTCAAGTTCTCCGTGTCCTAATAACCCTACAGACCTGGTGTGTGTGGTGTGGCGTGTATGGTTTTGATGTAATTCTGGGCATCCTAGAGTGGTATTGAAAGCACACACTGCGTGCCCCACAAGTGACCGACGCTGAAGGGTTAGTGCATTTAGGATTTGGGAAACCTGTATTTGCTTTTGCTTTCTCTCTGGGCTTTCTGAAGCAGGTCCTCTTAATCTCATTTCTCTCTTCTACAAAATGCTTATCTCTCAGGATTTTTATAAGTATGAAGTGAGGTGATAATAAATGAAAGTGTTTTTTTATGAACATGAGGCAGGTCCAAAAGTAAAATGATATTTTCTGTCTACTCAAGTAAGCAGTATTCATGTAGTTTGAGAGTGAATGTTTGGGGGCATATGAACCTGTATTTGCTCATGCCTACTTTAGTGTATGTGAAATCAGTGATCACTAAGTAAATAGTTATCTCTTTTTTTCCTTCTCTGACCTGTTGAAGGGAGCTTGGTGTTTGTAGGGCTTCGAGCCTGTCAGGTTGCATCATTTCAGTGGTCTTTGTAACACTCAGTGGTTTGAGAATCAAACAGGTCCCTGAATTTCTTGAGGTTTCTGTGGCAATGAGAAACATTAGCAGTACAGAGAGCTTGTATTTAAAACACCAGGAAACTTCCTTGCCTTATTCTACCTCCCTGTCTTTTTGCCTTTGTTTTCCTTAGTTTAACAGATATCCTTTGTAATTCCAACTCCTTTTTTTCCCCCTTTCATTTACCTTTTCCTTTAGTTTCATTTACCTTTTCCTTTAGTTTCATTTTATCACAAAGTAGTTTTGTAAGATCAAAGCTAGGTGGGTCTTTACATTACTGTGGTCTTCCAGACAGTCCCCAAGGACTCCCCCAGCCCACTGTGACATTCTCCTGGTCAAGGAGCTAATGGGAGCTCTCTGGAAAAGGTGTAATCAGTGTTTGTGTTTTGTTTGTTTGTGGTACCGGGGATTAAACCCAGAGGCATTCCACCACTGAGCTACCCTCCCAGCCCTTTTTATTTTTTATCTTGAGATAGTTCTTACTAAGTTGTGGAGGGTCTCACTAAATTCCTAAGCCTGGTCTCGAACCTGCGATCTTGCTATCTCAGCCTCCCAAGTACGAGGAATACAGGCATGCGCCACCGCGCTTGGATATCAGTGTTTCATATGATCTCACTTATTCAACTCAAAGGACTGTCTTTTCATCTTAGACTATGGTTAGACTATATGTCCTTTTTTGGTGTTGAATGATTCTTTTGTCAAATGATGTAGTAGACGGTAGACAGGTGTTTGGGGTTTTATTGGTTTTTGTTTTTAAGTTTGCTTTATAAAATGACCTTATGTGACAAAATGAAGTGGTCTGTGCATCCACAAATTTTGTGTGTGTGTGTGTGTGTGTGTGTGTGTGTGTGTGTGTGTGTGTGTGTGTTTATATACACATACTTACATGCATGGTGGGAAATTGAACCCAGAGCTTCCTGAATGCTAAGCACACACTTTACCCTTAGCTACACCCACAGACACCAATTTTCTCAAACATGGACAGTGCTTGAGATAGAAAAGCCAGGGACTCACTGACACAGATGGGAGTTAGTTCTCTGCATTTAATGTTGTGGGCTGATGGAGCAGCCCACTCAAGCCCGTATGGTGAGGAATGTTCCTTGCGCTTGCTTTGGTGGTGGGGGGAAGTAGGGGACTTCACCTTCAAAATTTGGGCTGGAAAGTGGGCCAGGGCAGGGCCTGGATGACCCAGATCAATTCTGCCACAAGAAGAAGCAGCCCTTTTTTTTTTCAGTACTGGGGATTGAACTCAGGGGCATTCTACCTCTGAGCTATACCTCCAGCCCTATTTTTTATTCTTTATTTTGGAACAGGGTCTCACTAAGTTGGGGAGTGCCTCACTAGGTAGCTGAGGCTTGCTGCGAACCCAGATCCTCTGGTCTCAGCCTCCCAAATGCTGGGATTACAAGTGTGCACCACCACACCCGGCAGAAGCAGCCCTTTTATCTGGACTGCCTTCTAGAGCCTGGTTCCAGAAAGAGTACTTTACCCATTTGCTGCTGTTCCTCCTCCTCCTCCTCCTCTTCCTCTTCCTCTTCCTCCTTCTCTAATATTCCTTTCTAAGAACCTCCAAAAAAACCCCCCAAATCTAAGGATGCTTGTCTTTTCTGTTTTTTTTCCCATTATACAACACACACACACACACACACACACACACACACACACACACACACACATTCTCTCCCCTCTGACCCCCTCTCTCTCTCCTAT
>PVLC010032772.1:0-17966 GCA_004027655.1 Graphiurus murinus
GAGGAGGAGGAGGAGGAGGAGGAGGAGGAGAAGGAAGGAAGGAAGGAAGGAAGGAAGGAAGGAAGGAAGGAAGGAAGGAAGGACTCAAGGCTTTCCCAGCCCAGCCTTGGAAGTCTCACACCCACAACTGCCTGCCGGATACAAGTCATTTCCACTTGCCGAGCAGCAGGAAGAAGAACCAGGGACCACTATTCTGGAAACTAATTGCATAGAGTTGCCAAAAATATTTCTGGTGATAACCTGGCCCAGACCTAACTCTTAGCAGTGTTTCGCAAAGGGAAATCTGATCGAAATATTCAAATGTTGCGCTTCACTCCAGCGCAGGAAAAGGAAAAAAAAAAAAATCTTTATATTATATTAAAAGCATACTTAACTATAACTTGTCAAATATTTGACAACCAGCAAATCAATGCTTTTAAAACACTTTGAGAACACAGACTATTTTATACAAGCAAATTACCTCTCGGTATAAGCCTCACGCTCAGGCGGATAAATAAAAGAAGCAAGGCATTAGATAGGAGAAATTTGTATTGCAAAAAAAAAAAAAAAATCAACTGCCTTGGTCTATTATTTTTCTTGACAATGTATATGCGAAAGTTTCAGTTGGTTAAAAAAAAAAAAATTAGGCTATTAAACAGTATATAGGCCGGGTGTGGTGGCACAGGCTTGTAATCTCAGTACTTGGGAGGCGGAGACCGGAGGATCCAGGTTTGCCGCCAGCCTCAGCTACCTAGTGAGGCCCCCTGCAACTTAGTGAGACCCGGTTTCAAAATAAAGAATAAAGTAAAAGAGGGCTGGGGGGTGTAGCTCAGAGGTAGAATGTCCCTGGGTTTCAATCCCCAGCTCCAATAAATAAATAAATAAATAAATAAATAAATAAATAAATAAATAAATAAGACCATATATAGATATCCTGTTGGAAAATAAATATGTATATATGGAAAAGAAGCTTAGAAGAATATACGCTAGCTAGCATTAACAATGACCATTTTGGGGTGTCTGGATAGGGCAGAATCACTCTCCTCCTGGATTTTGTGTTTTTATATTTGATGTTCTCTTGTATCAGTCACTTTCATGGGTAAAAAAAAAAAAAAAAGACTCACCAAAAATGTACACTCTCTGTCATTTTCTGGCTTACATGAAGATACCTCTGTTCCCTAAATTTCCCTCAAAAACGTTCAAGACACTTAAGCCAGGAATCTTACAAACCCCGGGCGGGTAAGTTACCTGTGGTATCGTGTATTCCCGAGGCTGTTGGGAGCTAATTGTGGACTTGTGAAAAGAGAGGTAAGTTTCATTGACGTTAACTCACTTTTATGTTCGGCAGGGTCAAAGGTAAAGGTTCTGTCTTTCTGGCCCATAAAATATGGATTGCAATTTTCCAAGTACATCGACAGTGGTAATAGCTATTCCCATTAGCTAGTCATATCAGCTTATGAAATATTGACATGATAAAATAATGCAACCGATAAGAAGTCAATAGAGCACGTATTTTATTGACAAATAAGTACTTGGGCTTAAATTGTCTCTCCACACCTCTCTACCTGATTGACATGTTATCAGAAAAAAAATACATATTTAAGCTGGCCGAGATCAATAATTCCAAAATAATTCTTTAGCGAGGATAAAAAAATACAAACTCAGTCCCGTCCTAACTCGTAGAGGCTGGGTTCATGCCACCTTGACAGTTACATTTTATGGCAAAATGTACTTTAATTTTATATTCGAGCCTCCCTCCCTTACCCCCGCCTCTGCTTTTCTTAGAAAGTTCACTTTTTAATTTATGATGCTCCCCGGCTCAAATTCAAGCTTCGTTCACTTTTAGAGACTTTGGGAAGATAAATAACAGACATCCTCTGCCATTCGTGAGTGAGATACTGCCGAGAACTTAAGAAAATAGGCAGCCGAAGAGATGGATTTGTTTTAGAAATAAATATGTATCGTATGTAGAAGTGATAAAACCACGGTAAACTAGAAACGTGTCGTAAAAACGCTCTCCTGTTTTACTGAGATGAAATTATACGCTGCAATATAGAGTCAAGCAGTGGACAGTCGGAGAATAAAATACGTGACTCCTCGTGCGTCTTCTGCAGATTAGAACTGCCTTCGCATGTAAAGCGTGCAGGTCAACTTCTGCGTTTAATATCGTCAAAGACGGCTGCTTCCCATGAACGTATATCCATTGGGAAATACTTTCTTTTGTTGGTAAAACATTACATATCAGCACAACCCCACTGAACAACAACAACTAGATAGACGGATGGATAGATGGATGTATAGATAGATGGATAGATGGATGGATGGATGGATGGATGGATGGATGGATGGATAGATGGATAGATAGATAGATAGATGGATGGATGGATGGATGGATGGATAGATAGATAGATAGATAGATAGATAGATAGATAGATAGATAGATAGACTCATAGAGATAGAGAGATAATAGATGATAAAGATAGATAGATAAATAGATGGATAAATAGAAGGAAAGAAAGAAAGATAAATGGATAGAGATAGATAGATAGATGATAGATAGATAGATAGATAGATAGATAGATAGATAGATAGATAGATACAAAAAGCAAAGATGTCTCTGTGTAGCACTTAAAACTTTCCTCTGATTTATAGTTATAGAAAGTACCTTTTATTGGTGGGTGGTAATTATGTATCCTAAGGAGGATCCCAGCGATAGAAAAACACAGAACCCCTCCCGGGAGATAATATTGAAATAAGAATTGATAACTTCCTAGGTGGACATAACATTATTTGAACGATCTCCTTCAAGTCCCTCCCTGAGTTTCCTCCCCCCCCCCATTTATCAGAAGTCCTTTTTGTCTTTTGGATTTCTCCCTAGTTTCCACATATAAGTGATAAACTGTGACCCTTCACTTTCTGAGACTGGCCGATCTCACTTAGTATCATATTCTCTAGTTGTACTTATTTTCCTGCAAATGCCATAGTTTTGCCCTTCTTTATGGCTGAGTAAAATAAATAAATAAATAAATAAAAAATCCATTGTATTATATAGACCACACTTTGCTTTTACATTCACCTGTTGGTGGACACCTAAGCTTGGATATTGTGAATTGTGCTGCTTTAGAATTGTACAGCTTTAAACACAGATGTGAGCCGGGCGTGGTGGCGCACGCTGGTCATCCCAGTACTTGGGAGGCTGAGACCAGAGGATCGCAGGTTCGCGGCCAGCCTCGACTACTTAGTGAGGTCCTCTGCAACTTAGAGAGAACCTGTTTCAAAATAAAGAATAAAAAAAGGTCCCTGCAATCACGTGGTTCCTGGATTAGCTGGCTACTGCTTGAGAACCTACTTCAAGCTGCCTGGTGGGGCTGCTCCGGGCGGCCCAAGCTTCCTGGAGGCATCGCAACAGGATCACACAGGGGTGTGTGCCTCCCAGGAGACGGCCAGGTCCTAGCAGCAGCACGGCACGGCTTTGAGGCCCCCACTGCAGAAGAAGCCACCCGGGGTCACCACCATGGCACCAGGCGGCCACCGGGTCCCACCCCGTTCCAAGGAGCAGGAATAAGGCGATGTCATTATCGCGTTTTAAGAATAGCGTGCAAGATGGGATACACATACATTTGTATAGACAACTTTGGAACTGCAATCTGCCACAGCTGAGAGGCCAGGATAATTCACAACCCTGGCGCCGCCTGCAGATCTCCCCCAGCCCTCAGCCCTCGCCTGGAACCCTCAAGGTTTATTACAGAGTCGGCTCAAAGTCCAGAGATCTCATCAGCATCTGAATCGGAGCAGATGAAGCTTCCCCAACTCTGGCCCTTTAGCTCCTATTTCTCTTTATCTATTCCCTTATCCAGACACTGAGTTCTGTGTCTTAAATATATACAAGAAAACAAATAATCTTCAAGGTATTTTAAAGCAACGGCAACAAAGTCCACCCAGTTTCAAGGAGATGGGGGAAAGGTCCCACCGTTTTTCAGCACAAGGTCCACATTCTGTTATAAAAAAAGAGAATGTGGCCCAGCGTGGTGGCACATGCCCATCATCCTAGTACTTGGGAGGCTGAGACAGGAGGATCACAGGTTGGAGGCCAGTCTCAGCAACTTAGACTCTCAGCAACTTAGCAAGACTCTGTTTCAAAGTAAAAACTAAAAAGGGCTGGGGGTGTAGCTTGGAGGTAGAATGCCTCTGGGTTCAGTCCTCAGTACTGAAAAAAAAAAAAAAAAAAAGTATTACGTCAATAGGATACAGACGCAGCCCAGCCCAGATCCATAGAACCTGAGCTTCTAATACACATGGGCAGACACTTTCTTTTCTGTTATTTTTAATAGAAAATATTTATGGGTACCAGACCGAGTGTTAAAGATTTATGTAGATTTGATGCTTACATAAACCTTATAAAGTAGTTTTTAGAATTGAAAATTACTACGTTTACCCTGCCCTGTGAAATATTACTTTCAGGCCTGCTATAAATTCTCCACACTACTTTTTTTTTTTTTTTAATACTTTTCGTTTTCCTGCACTACCAGATATAACCAGAAAAAAAGAAATGCCTAAGAGATATGCGGGTTATTAATAGACATCATTAGTAATAAGCCACCCTGCTAATTTCAGGCTCCAAATGCTACTTATCTTGCTGCAGAGTGAAAAGAATCTCTTGTCTGGTCCTCTCCTCTCCCTCTCCCCTCACCCCTACAGTACAGCCAAAAATCAGTCCCCTTTCTTCAAGAGTTGACAGTTTATAGAAGAACAGGAAGGGAAACTTTTCTTTTTCTTTTTTTTTTTTTTTTTTTGTGGTACTGGGCACAGTACCTCCGGGTTACACCCCCAGCCCTATTTTTATTCTTTTATTTTTGAAACAGGGTCTCACTAAGTTGCGGAGTGCCTCACTAGGTAGCTGAGGCTGGCCTCGAACCGGGATCCTCCGGTCTCAGCCTCCCAAATGCTGGGATTACAAGAGTACGCCATCACGCCCAGCTCAGAAAGGGCAACTTTTCAAAGTAGAGTTTCTAAAGGAAGGGGAGACATTCCTAAAAGAAGAACAAGGCAGAAAAACCCTCTAAGCATATGATATCCTTATCCCAAACCCTACAGTCTTACCCTAGGAAGTCTGTTTTGAAGTATCCAGCTATCTTTTACAACGTGAGATGGCTTCAGTATCAAACTGGTTTCTGGCGCTGGGACTCTCAGAGCTAGTATTTGTTGAGACTGTCCAGAAAGGTTCTGAAGCCATATATGATACACCGATTGATGACCGGATCGTGAAACTGTGGTATACACATACAGTGGAATATTACTCGGCCATAAACAAGAGCAAAATTATGCCATTTGCAGGGGAAAAAAATGACTGGAACTAGAGAAGAGGGTGCTAAGTGAGATCAGCCAGTCTCAGGAAGTCAAGGGTCATATGTTTTCTCTCACAGGTGGAAGCCAGAGAGAAAATAAGGAAAGAAAAGGGACTTCAGAGAAATGAAAAGGGAGATCAGCAGAACAGTAGAAGGGACTTGGGGAGAGACTTGATGAACAGTTCAAACAATCCTAGGTCCATACATGGAGTGATCAACACCAGCCTCAGTCATATGTATGGGGAGGAAGAGGTACTGGGGCTGAGTCTGGAGGGAGACTCACTCAGGTGCTGTGTGCACAGTGGTTCACTCAAGTGCTGTGTGCACAGTGGTTCACTCAAGTGCTGTGTGCACAGTGGCTGTCATCACTCCAAACCTCATGATCATGCGTAATTACAATGCACCAAAAAGCATACCAAGCCAGGCGTGGTGGCGCACGCTTGTAATCCCAGCATTCGGGAGGCTGAGACTGGAGGATCCAGGTTCACGGCCAGCCTCAGCTACCTAGTGAGGCACTCTGCAACTTAGTGAGACTCGGTTTCAAACTAAAGAATAAAAAATAGGGCTGGGGGTGTAGCTCGGAGGTAGAATGCCCCTGAGTTCAATCCCCAGACCTGCAAAAAAAATAAATAAATAAAATAAAAATAAAAAAATTGAAAAAAAAAAGCATACTAAAACCATTTCTCTTTTAAACGTTCACAACATGATCCCACATTTGTAAATTAGCGTATCTATGTCCGTCCTCTCGTAATCTAAAATAAACAGGAAACATCAAAGAAGTAAGGCCATGACACTCCCGACTGGAGATGGATTTGTGCAAGGGAAAAGGAGATACTCAATGGCAAAGACTTTTTTTTTTTTTATTTCTGCCTGACTCCAAAGCAGACTTCATGAGAGATTAAACTCTGGTGCTCAACAGACACCTGTGAACCCCGGGTCTGGGGTGCCCGCCTGGCCTGTGGCAGGGTCGTTCCAAGATTCTCATCAAGTTCCTATCAATCATGTGGAATTATTCGTGGTTTTGCCGGCATGATACCCCTGCCCCTCCAGACACAACAAATAACAACGTCGTGGCTGTGAGACCTTAGAATGCCCACTTTCACATCACAGGACCAGAGCTTAAAGAAGCTAAGCCTGAAATCCCAGCACTTGGGAGGCCGAGACGGGAAGGCGGCAGTTTCGAGGCCAGCCTCTGCAACTTGGCGAGACCCTCAGCAACTCAGCAAGACCCTGCTTCAAGCTACAAAACCAAAAGGGCTGAGGGCGTAGCTCGGAGACGGGACAGCCCTGGGTCAACGCTAAACAAACAAACAAAGAAACCTCACACTCAACTGTAAGGTCACAGAAAGGCAGAGTTCTTATTTTATTGGAGGACCTAGCTGATACTTTGCTAAAGCATCCAATGTAAAAAGGCTTTCACGTAAATGGCGACGGCTTTTGCTTGTCCCAGTGCTTGGAAAACACACTTGGAAGACAGTGGAGTCGGGTTCATTCAACTGGAGTCACCGACGGAGGATTCTCAGAGACAAATTTCCCCCCTAACCAGGGCTGGAAAGGAGGAGGGAAGGGAGGGAAGCCTCCTTCCTCTAGCTTGGTCCTCTCAGACCTGTGACTTGGGCTACACACGCCCAATTCTGGAGGCAGCCTCCTAATTCGGGGGAGATCTTGGAGGTGCAGCCTCAGGACCTGGCTGGGCCCAGAGGCACGGCTGACCTCAGCCCTCCCAGGTGAGCATCGCAGGTAAATGGCATGCCAGGAACAGAAAACCAGCAAATCCAGCTTTTGGGCCCCCAGCTTGGCTGCTTTGGGGAAAAATGCGGATTCTGCAACCCGGATTGACTCCCTCTACCTCGGGGTGTCTCAGCAAGCTGCCTTCTCCAAAAAGGAAGCCACTGCCAAGGGTGTCCCCTGGGCTCCGCCGTGAACTCCTCACCCCGCTCCTCAGCCTGCGCCGGCAGACATCTCCGGTGACAGGCAGAGAGGAAATTCGGCGAGAGCTAAAAAGCCGGTAGTCTCTTACCTCTGTAAACTGCTGTTCTTTGCACACCCAGTGTACACAGGATGCACTTTGGATGTGTTAACTGGGAGAGATCTGGCGGGATTTTGCAGAGAACAAAGCAGGACGGTCGTGGAAGGCAGACACTGACGGAAAAAGCCAGGCAGCCCTTGATTGCGGAACTGTCGAGCTGGCCGCGCCGGGGCCATCTGCCCTGCTTATCAGAGACCCAGCTCTGACGCCGGAAATTAAAAAATAATAATAATAATAATAAACCTATCCACCGGGCCTTTATTAAAGGAATCTCAAATTCTGCTGCATGTAAAAATCACTGAAATGGCTCTTTTAACAATTCAGATGCAAGGTTGTTTCTAGTAAATAATATATGTCTATTATATTCAAGTGCATACTTTTCTAACCACAAAAGTACATGCATATAACGAGAATGAAGCTATATATGCATAGGTGATATTTGGACATGCTAGCTGCCTGTTTGCAAATGTAAAACCTCTTTCTTACAAATGTTTCTGTGGGACTGGGGATTGAACCCAGGGTCATTCTACCCCCAAGCCCTACTTTATTTGGAAACAGGGTCTCACTAAAGTTGCTGAGGGTCTCGCTACGTGGCTGAGGCTGGCCTCCAACCTGCCATCCTCCTGTCTCAGCCTCCCAAGTACTGGGACCACAGGTATGCACCACCACACCAGGCTCTCAGGTTTCCTTTCATCACAAACAAGATTCGGTGACTGGGGATTGAATTCCACAGGATTGTTTGACCTGGGATGCTTTTATGATGCAGAAAGGGTCTGAGGAGCAATGTTTCTCAAACAATTTCAGACACACACACACACAATCTTTTTTTTTTTTTTTTTTGCGGTACTGGGGATTGAACTCAGGGGCATTCTACCTCCAAACTATACCCCTAGCCCTATTTTTTTATTCTTTATTTTGAAACAGGGTCTCACTAAGTTGCGGAGTACCTCACTAGGTAGCTGAGGCTGGCTGCGAACCCGGATCCTCCGGTCTCAGTCTCCCGAATGCTGGGATTACAAGCGTGCGCCACCACGCCCGGCTCACACACACAATCTTAAAGGGTGCATTTTTTTTTTTTTTTGCACACAAAAACAGAACAAGAACTGGGGAACTTCACACACACACATTCAGGTTACTGTTGTCTCCAAAGCAGACTTGTTTCCGCAGCTTCCGTGGACCATCAAGCGTACTTTTCTTGTGTTTGCCAAGAAGCAAACAGCTGTCTAGAGGACGAGTCTACTAGATAAATAAATGGCTGGAAATGTTTCTCCTAGGAAGAATTTGTGAGTGGTTTAAATCAGCTTTTTTTCCCCTAAGTGGCTTAGAAGTACTTTTGTATCTAAACATGGATCAAGTTGGACGGTACCCCATCCTAGGGTCATAAGCAGAGACCAGGACAAGCCCTAGGTAGGAGTTTGGTGGCCACAGAAACAGCTTTAGAGACTCTCTGCCCAGACCAACTCAAAGGGAAATTTTCAACCACGTGTTTATTTTTAGCTTTCAAAAGCCAAAGGACTTCGTGGGCCAAGGACTGCATGAGCACAGCTAATTTTAACTTTTTGACCAATGGCAGACAGCGAGAATTAATCACTCACTATCTCCTTCCTGAAGATCCTCTCCTCCTCTGAAAAAAACTCCGTCATTTTCAAAGAACCTGCTAAATAATCCCAAGTTCACTGGCATTTCAAACAGACAAGACACTTTTCTATTTTAAACCATAATGAATGTCATATTTCCATTCGAATTGGGGATGATCACTTTTTCAGCTACCAACCAGCTATGGGGAAGGGAAAATAATCATCCTTCCGACAACAATAACCTCTTAATTGAAGATTTCTCTTAAAAAAATTTTTAATAGAATAATGTGGGTGTTATCCCTCGGGGGAGGGGGGGGGACAAAAAAAAACAAAATTGCTTTTAATGAAGTAGTTCAAAATCAGGGCAGGAAAAGAGCAAAGAGTTTGCTTGAGATTCCTGTGACAGTTTACATAAAAAGATGTTTTATTTTCTCTTTGCGGGGTGTACACCATCATTTTGTCTTATTATTCCTGACGTGCAGTTCACTATGTTAGCATCTTTGCAGGAAACAAGAAAGCAATTAAGGCTCTCTCTCTCTCTCTCTCTCTCTCTCTTTCTCTCTCTCTCTCTTTCTCTCTCTCTCTCTCTCTCTCTCTCTCTCTTTCTCTCTCTTTCTCTCTCTCTCTCTCTCTCTTTCTCTCTTTCTCTCTTTCTCTCTCTCTTCTCTTTGGGAGACAGATTCTGCTTTCCCTCAAAACTCTAACCAACAAGGCAGACCTGTTCAAACGCCACACAGACGGGTCTTAAATGCACTAAAAATGGAGCTTCAATAATTTTCAGTTCCCGTGATTCTACAAGCGTGATATCGAATCTCATCTAAAAAGTAGCTTATCCATTGAGTCAGATGTGGGACACAGGCAGAATTGTGTGATTCCCCTGTCAACATTTCCCCTTGATAAGTTTCTTTTAAAAGATTACCTATTTTATACTTTGTTTCTACTCCTTTATCCCATTTATAACATTGTTTCTGCTTTTTAATATACTTTCCCAACAAGACATGAAAGTTACAGAGTATCCATTTGGAGGAGATCTATTCAGAAAGTATTAATTTGCTTACAGTAATTACAGAGTATCCATTCAGAGGGGTCCTCCTCAGAATCAGTATGCATTTGCTAGCAGCCAGAAATACTGGTAATATGATATTTTTTATTTAGTTTTAAGAATACATTTTTTTTCTCATTTTAAGCAAATGAAACTTAGAATCAGTTAAAAAAAAAAACTGCCATTGGCTTTCCTTGGAAAGGAAGAAGGAAAAAAAATGGTAGGAAAATTCTCTCCTGTTGTCTTTGCTTTAACAAATCTTGTCTCTCCTGTAAATAAATAGATCACTTAGTGGAAAGTACATAGAACACAGATAAATCCTGTAAATAGAAACTTAACTAAAAATGCCTTTGACTCGCTTGTTTTTATAGCTGTAAATAACTTATGTACGTGTACGTATAAGGTATTTGCATGAATAACTTATATATAGCCAAGGCATGGTGGCGCACACCTATAATCCCAGTACTTGGGAGGCTGAGACAGGAGGATCGCAGGTTCGAGGCCAGCCTCAGCAACTTAGTGAGACCCTCAGCAATGTAGCAAGACCCTGATTCAAAATGAAATAAGGCTGGGAGGTGTATCTCAGAGGTAGAAAGCCCCTGGGCTCGATTCTCCAGTAACACAAAAATAAATAATTAAATAAACCAATCCAGTTAACTTGTAGAGGCCTCATTCCCATATGCCAACATACTGGTAATCAAGGTTTCAACATCTCAGTACTAGAGGGACACCAATGTCCTGTCCAGAACACTTATTTCATTGTACCCAAGAACCAAATCCACTTTTTAAGAGCTCCTTGCTGGAGATAAACATGTGCATTATCATTTGACTTTTTTTTTTTTTTAGTTTCCTGGACCAAACCCCTTCAAATGGAGCCCTCCCTGATGGTTTTCATCGGCAGTCAAGTTGAAAACAACTCGTACTCTCTTCAGGTACCATATATAGGGGGATTTCATGACTTAAACTGTCAAAAAAAAAAAAAAGCCATATGTGATTGTGCTTGCGTAAATTCTACTTTGATTTCATAATCTCTCTGACACACCATCCCAAGAAATTGGAGCTGGGTTAAAATGTCAGTTTACACGCGCAAACAATTCACATCGGAAGAAGTCTGACGGGGAGACATTTCTGCAGGCAGACCTCTGGAGAAAGCCCCGAAGCCCTCCTGCTCAATTGCACCCCGACACCTCCTCCTGACTCCTGAGGTCACCGGGGCGGGGAACCTCAACCTCCCTTTGTGGGGGTCACGCTCCACTTTGTCCTTGCACAAAGTCTGCGTTTCAGCCCAAAGGCAGCGACTCCCAATTTATGGCGTGCAAGCTACCTTTCCTCCTTCATCCCTGGTCTCAAAATTTCCCTCCCTTTTCTGTGTTTCTGTCCCTTTCCACACCCCAGGGATTCTTTTATGGACCCAGTCCCAAGGATCAGTTCAGACGCTATCTCCAAGAGAACTCCCTCTTCCTCTGGAGCCTGACCAGCATTTAATAAAGGTCCATTCATCTATCTATTCCTTCCTTCCTTCCTTCCTTCCTTCCTTCCTTCCTTCCTCCCTCCCTCCCTCTCCTCCTCCTCCTCCCTCTTGTTTCTCTCTCTCTCTCTCTCTCTTTCTCCCCTCTCCCCCTTCCTTCCTTCCTTCCTTCCTTCCTTCCTTCCTTCCTTCCTTCCTTCCTCCCTCTCCTCTTCCTCCTCTGTCTTGTTTCTCTTTCTCTCTCTCTCTCCCTCTCCCTCTCCCTCTCTCTTTCCTACTGAGATTGAACGCTGGGGTGTTCTCCCTCCAAGCAACACCACCAGCCCCGATCTTATTATTTTATTTTGAAACAGGGTCTTGATACGTTGCCAAGGGTCTCACTAAGTGGCTGAGGCTGGCCTTGAGACTTGCCATCCTCCCGTCTCAGCCTCCCGGGGACTGGGATGACAGGCATGCACCACCACACCTGACCTGAAGGCCCTTCTCCTATGGCTCTTGTCTCTTGTGCCTGGGTGAAGTCCACGCTTCCTGGGGGCAATGCCCCCTCTCCAGGGCGCCTCCCCAGGACTCTGCCGACAAGATTCTCATGCTGGGCTTCAGCATGTCACGCCCCTGGAAGCTGGCCTGCTCAGAGACTGCAAGTAGGATTTGCAATTCAATGCGAGCTCTTTGGAAAATAGCTCTTATTAGCCAAGGATTTCTGTGAATCATGAGTAGGTAGCAGCAGGGCCAGGGGTGGATTTTTTTTTTCAGAATCTTTCTGTTATAAAATTCAAAGGCTCTTTGAACCAACACATGTATGACCCAGACAATATTACCCGTTGATGACCACAACTGAACATTTGAAGACTCCTCCCTTAGGCTGCGAGCTATCCAGGACCTGGCTGCCCTACAGGAGGACCAGAGCTTCAGCGCCCTGATCCTCTTGGAAGCTTGTTGGAAACTGGGTCTCACACCAGGCCAGGCAAGCAGACCTGCATCATGACAAACGTCACTGAAATTGAGAAGCCCTGGCTTTCACATTCAAATGGACATTTATTGACCAGGTACGGTGGCATACACCTGCGATTTCAGTACTTGGGAGGCTGAGACAGGAGGATTGCAGGTTTGGAGGCCAGCCTCAGCAACTTAGTGAGACCCTCAGCAACTCAGTGAGACTCTGTTTCAAAGAAGAAGGAGAAGAAGAAGAAGAAGAAGAGGAGGAGGAGGAGGAGGAGGAGAAGAAGAAGAAGAAGAAGAAGAAGAAGAAGAAGAAGAAGAAGAAGAAGAAGAAAAAGAAGAAGAAAGAAGAAGTTGGGGTATATAGCTCAGAAGTAGAATGTCCCTGTGTCCCCAGTATCAAAAATAAATAATAGGAACATAAATGAACATTTATCAAATTAATGTCCAAATGTACTAAGTCTGTATATTTACTAAGTGGACATACCATAAAATCCTGCCTAGTATATTCAGCAGAATGTAACGTCAAGAAGTTAACTGCATATACCATAAAAAAAAAAAAATTAAATGAACTAAATGTAGCTGGGCATGGTGGAGCCTGCCTGTAATTTCAGTAGTTAGGAGGCTGAGACTGGAGGATTACAGGTTCAAGGCCAGCCTCAGCAACTTAGCAAGACCCTCAGTAACTTAGCAAGACCTTGTTTCAAAATGGAAAATAATAAAAAGGACTGGGAGTATAGCATGGAGGTAGAGTGCCCCTGGGTTCAATCTCCAGTACCAAAAAATAAATAATTAAAATAAAATAAGTAGTATTACAGGTTCACAGCCAGCTTCCACTATTTAGTGAGGCTCTCTATAACTGAGTGAGACCCTGTTTCAAAATAAAGAATAAAAATAGGGCTGGAGGTGTAGCTTGGAGGTAGAGTGCCCCTGGGTTCAATCCCCAGTTCCTCAAAAAACAAAAATAAAATTAAATTAAAAAGAGCTGGGAGTATAGCTCAGAGGTAGAATGCTCCTGGGTTTAATCCCCAGAACCCAAATAAACAAGCAAATACATAAGCAAAATAAAAAAATACATAAGTAAAATAAAATATATAACTCAGAGATAGAATCTCCCTGGGCTCAATCCCCAGCACACACAAAAACTTTTTTTAATAAAAAACGGACATTTATTAAATTAATGTCCAGATGTAGTATGTCTGTGTATTTACTTAGTTGGACGTATCATAGGAGCCTGTCTGTCCGGTATATTTAGCAGAGTTTAATGTTAAGCAGTTAACTGTTAAAATGAACTGAAACACGCAGGCCGTCTGGAAAGTCTCTTCTGACATTTTTGCCCTGGGATTTCCAACATGTCAGCCCAGGGGACGTGTTAAGGGGCAGGGGCCACCCACCCTGTAGTTATTCCCTATGTGTCTCCTTCCCTGCAAGAAAGGAAAGCCACTATCAACGTGAGAAGGCTGGAGGAAGGAAGGAAGGAGGGAAGGAGGGAAGGAGGGAGGGAAGGAAGGAAGGAAGGAAGGAAGGAAGGAAGGAAGGAAGGAAGGAAGGAAGGAAGGAAGGAGCAGAATGGCAGGTGGGGTTGGCGACATCCAAACATCCCAACATTTTCAGGTTTGCATCTGCCAAGAGCAGCTAAGCTCCCGCCTCACCTCTGAGACCCAGAAGACCCAAGAGAGGGCAGAAACCCAGTCTCCCTGCTACGCTGACGCCCTTAATTGCGGCTTTTGAGTTCTTGATGTTCTGACACATAAATAGCTAAAAATTTGCTTTTCTTCACCCCCCCCAGCCCCCGCCGTATTGCGCACTTGCAGGTTGGAAATGTCATCCAGTTTCATCAAGATTGAAATGGGGTCCAATTTGCTAAAAAAACGCCGCGTGCATAAGAAGTCTCGCGCTGCCTTCCACCCGGGAGTCGTCGGCAGGCGCCGTGCATTATGCACCCGGAATGTCACTCACTCAGAAAGCTCAGAGGGAAGGAGCCCAGCTCCAGGCACTTCCAAAGTGGAAAGGGCCCCCAAATAAAGCTGATCTCTGTCCTCCCTGTAGAACAGGGAACGGCAGCCTAATGGCAAGCTAGAATATCTTTGCTAGCGTGGGTCCGTCCATCTCTCTTGGTTTCTAGCAAACTGCAAAAGCAACAACTATTTTTTTTTCTTTTCATTATCAGTAGGAAGCAAAAGTGGACTCCCGGGTGGAAAGTAAGCTATCTCACAATTCCGCCTTATCTTTGTCAATTGAGGTTAGATTTCCCTTGATTCTGTCAGGAGACTATCCTGAAATAAGATTGGATTGCAAGCCTTAGAAAGGATTTGAGCTAGCTGGGCACAGAGGGTGCACGCCTTGAATCCTAGCGAGTACTTGGGAGGCCAAGACAGGAAGATCACAGGTTTGAGGACAGCCTCAGCAACTTAGCGAGACCCTCAGCAACTTAGTGAGACTCTGTTTCCAAATTAAAAAAAAAAAAATGAAATAGGGCTTGGGGTGTGGCTCAGAAGTAGAACAACCCTGGGTTCAATCTCCAGTACCACAAAAAGATAAAAATAATAATAAAGATAAAAAAATAAACAAAGGGCACCTTGACCTAGCTCTTCCTACTGGGTGTGCTCAGACCTCTCCAGGTTGAAAATCAAGGGTCTAAGAGTTCGCAGTAGCTTTAAACATGACCTGTTTCCCCAATGCTTTATCAAAATATTAACTGCAGCCTTATCAAGATATGAATAGCCAGCATTAATTGGCTAGCTATGCCGACAGGCAGTGTACAGACCCCCTGTAGGCGCTGTCTGGTTTGTAATCCCAGCATTCGGGAGGCCGAGACCGGAGGATCTGGGTTCACAGCCAGCCTCAGCTACTTAGTGAGGCCCTCTGCAACTTAGTGAGACCCTGTTTCCAAATAAGGAATAAAAAATAGGGCTGGGGGTGTAGCTCGGAGGTAGAATGCCCCTGAGTTCAATCCCCAGTACCACAATAAATAAATAAATAAATAAATAAATAAATAAATAAATAAATAAATAAATAAATAAATAAAAACAGGAGCTGCCAGTTCCATTTGCTTGACAGACCTGCAAATTGCAGCTCAGAGAAGTCAAGTCACCTGTTAAAAGTAACACAAGCAGGCGTCTGCTGGTGACCACGCAAGACCGCCGATACATCATTTGTATTTCACAGGATAAAAGCCCTTCATTGGACTTTCACATTCAGGAGAGGAAACCAAACCGAGAGAGAGAGAGTCCTTGCTTACCATCAGGTAATTCATAAATAGCAGAGTGATCAGCACAGCAGCTTCTGCCTCTCACACCACTACGCCTCCCATCCAAGCTGACGTTTCTAGAGCTCTAGTGTGGAATGAATCATAAAATTAAAAAATAAAAATAAAAACAAGGCTTAAATGAATCAATAGAACCCAGATGAAACTTGGGAGTCTTTATTTTCATGCAAATGCTCTCAGAATGAAGGGCGAGACATGAAGATCCAATGACCTTCATTGTAAAAGAATTAAAAATTCCATGAGTAACTACCACAAGTTAATAATGCTCTTTTTTTTTTTTTCCTTCTTCTCTGCAAGAGCGGGTGATCATTACAGGAAATTATAGCGACCTCTTAATTTCTAAGATGATTTTCTTTTTCAAGTGCTTTTATTTTTTTTTCCTCCTAAAGATGAGATGTCCTTTTTTTTTTTTTTAGTTGCCAATAACCAAGAGGTTGAATAAGAGTCTTTGGGTATTGAGAAATTCCCTGTTTTAGGAGTAGGCTCTCCTGGTTAGTAGGAAGTTCCCTGTTCCTCAGAGAATTTAAGCAGAAACTGGCTGACTAAGGGTGCAGATGACGGAAGAGATATGCAGCCTTTTAGAGTGATAGACTTTTTGAGAATGTAATTAAAGCTACGGACCTTTTCTTCACACACACACAAAAAAATGTAGAGATGTGCAAAATTTTGTGTGCATTGGGCAAAGAGGCTTTGTTCCTCGCTACCTCTGAGGCAGAAGACCAGTTGGCCTAGCGTGATCCCAGGTGTGTAGGGAACACTATACGAGCCGAGAGGCATCTGACTAGACCTTATTCCTTCCCTCTCTTGCAACCCCGTTTACAAATACACACGGAAATTCTGGCTGCAACCTGGTGCACTTTGTATGACTTACATGGTGGTTTACTTTGCTTTTATTTTTATTGTTGTTGTTGTTATTATTATTATTATTATTATTATTATTATTATTATTTTAAATTTGGCAAACCAAGCTGGGCATGGTGGCACACGCTTGTAATCCCAGTACTTGGGAGGCTGAGACCAGAGGATCCGGGTTCGCGGCCAGCCTCAGCTACTTAGTGAGGCCCTCTGCAATTTAATGAGACTCTGTTTCAAAATAAAGAATAAAAAACATAGGACTGGGGGTGTAGCTCGGAGGGAGAATGCCCCTGGGTTCAATCCCCAGTACCGAATAAAATAAAATAAATTTGCTAAACCAAGCAATTGTTGGAAAGTGAGCATGTGGCACATGCCTCTCATCCTAGGACTTGGGAGGCCAGCTTCAGCAACCTAGGGAGACCCTCGTCAACTTGGTGAGACCCTGTTTCCAAATAAAATAGGGCTGGGGGTGTAGCTCAGAGAGAGAGTGCCCCTGAGTCCAATCCTCAATACTGCAATAGTAATAATAATAATAATAATAATAAATAAAAGAAGAAGAGCAGGCAGATCATGCAACCCTGTTAACCAAGAGTTCACTCTCCAAGTTTTCGAGCCTGAACGTGGAGCTGTTTTGTAGAGCAAGCCATGGCCCCTCGTCTTTCCTCACAGGCAGAGCTGGCCCACGGGCCAAGCAGGGTAGAAGATCTTAGAAAGGAGAAGAAGCCCCCAAGTGCAGGCTGCAGACTTTGCTACAGGGGTCCTTCCATTCAACCGCAAACTGGAATTCTCAGGAAAATCTCAGAGGCACTAGAAAACTGACCACAGGTGGTCTCCACATCAGCGTGGGATACATAACAGCGAAAGCAGCCTGCAGACACCAGACGCGGCGTTTTGCATTAACTGATGAACAGATACGGCTCAACATGTTCTCGGTGGATGGCTTTGCTGCGTTTCATCTGGATAGCAGTCTAGGGGCATTTATTCCAAAGTCATATTCTCACTACAAAGATTATAGGATAAAAAGACGAGGTGGCTGATTCTAGAAATACAAATTGTCCCTCT
The DNA here is from genome assembly GCA_004027655.1 of Graphiurus murinus. Classification (NCBI taxonomy): domain Eukaryota; kingdom Metazoa; phylum Chordata; class Mammalia; order Rodentia; family Gliridae; genus Graphiurus; species Graphiurus murinus. The sequence continues at coordinate 17,565 of PVLC010032772.1, forward strand.
TATACACTTAATTCAAATAAGACTAGCCAGGAGGTGGTGGTGCACGCCTGTCATCCCGGTACTTGGAAAGCTGAGACAGGAGGATCACAGGTTCAAGGCTAGTCTCAGCAAAACTCAGCGAGACCCTCAGCCCCTTAGTGAGATCCTGTTTCAAAGCAAAAATAAAATAGGAGCCAGGCATGGTGGTGCATGCTTATAATCCCAACATTTGGGAGGCTGAGACCAGAGGATCCAGGTTCGTGGCCAGCCTCAGCTACCTAGTGAGGCACTCCGCAACTTAGTGAGACTCGGTTTCAAAATAAAGAATAAAAAATAGGGCTGGGGGTATAGCTCGGAGGTAGAATGCCCCTGAGTTCAATCCCCAGTACCGCAAAAAAAAAAAAAAAAAAAAAAAAAAAAAAA
>PVLC010032773.1:0-17940 GCA_004027655.1 Graphiurus murinus
TTTTTACTCTTTATTTTGAAATAGGGTCTCAACAGGTTGCAGACGGCCTCACTAAGCAGCTGAGGCTGGCCACAAACCTGTGATCCTCCTGTCTCAGCCTCCCAAGTACTGGAATTACAAGCGTGTGCCAGCATGCCTGGCTCAGGCTACTTTAAAATTTAAAGAAATCTAAGGGTTTTCATGAAAAGATTTAAAAACTGAGCAGGTTCCTATAAGCTTGTTTGAATAGCAGGCTCAAAACATAGATTTTATTGTACAGAATTACATATTCTTGGCTGTTTTCAGATGCTGAAGGTGAGACTGGGTATCCAGAATTATCAATGAACAGGTGTGTTAACCAGATTTAGAGGTATAATTTGTCTACTATTATGTACCAGGTCTTATGTGTCTTGCTTCCATCTCAAATTTCATCATAAAACTTGCATATTAAGCTGTGTGTAGTGGTGCATGCCTGTAATCCTAGAACTTGGGAGGCTAAGACAGGAGGATCACAGTTTGGAGTTAGACCCTGTTTAAAAATAAATAAATAAATGAGCCGGGCATGGTGGCGCATGCTTGTAATCCCAGCATTCGGGAGGCTGAGACCGGAGGATCCGGGTTCACGGCCAGCCTCAGCTACCTAGTGAGGCACTCCGCAACTTAGTGAGACCCTGTTTCAAAATAAAGAATAAAAAATAGGGCTGGGGGTATAGTTCGGAGGTAGAATGCCCCTGAGTTCAATCCCCAGTACCGCAAAAAAAAAAGGGCTGGGGGTGTGGCTCAGAGGTAGAATGCCCCTGGGTTCAATCCCTGCTATAAAAACAAAAAACCTGCATATGACAAATCAACAAAAGCATCTAATTATTTTTGCCTTCATTTGGCCAGAAACTAAGTAAGACTGGAGAGCTATAGGATCCAGGCATCCCACAGTGATGCTGCTTCCCTTTTTGCTTGACAAACATGGCAGAATGGGATACTGGTATGTAACCATACTTTTCCTTCCTAGTTGTCTTGATTGATCTAGAGGGCCAGGGAAGAAATCAGTTGAATTTTACTAAATATGTAAAAGCCAGAGACGTCCTTATATTTGTTAAGTAATTTATATGTTACCATATCTTAACAAGACCATCTAATTTGGAAGAGATATACTAAAAAACAGTACCTTTTTGGTTTCAAATTGTGCTTCTTCCTGACAGCATCCTCTGCAATCAGGATCCAGCTGAAGTAGGCTGAACTGTCCAAGAAGATCACAGGAGCTGCAGAGCAAGTTGCTAGAGAAGCCTAACTCCCTGCACGCCTCGGATGAAAATTCTGCCCTAAAAGCAGACACCTGAAAATAAAAATGAGGAATAAAACAAAATTCTTTACATTATAAAACTTCCAAAAAAGAGGTAACAGGGTAGTCAAAAATCTAATACACAGGAGACAAGATACTGAAATGTTTCAGTTAGTCAAATGTCTAGTTGGGTATGGGGGTACAGGCCTGTAAATCCAGTACATGAGAGGCTGCAACAGGAAGATTGCAGGTTTGAGCAACGTATTGAGTCTTTCAGCAACTCAGCAAGACCTTCTTTCAAAGTAAAAAATTTTTTTAAAAAAGGGTTAGGAGTATAGCTCAAAGGTAGCATGCTCCTGGGTTCAATCCCCAGTACTGATTGGGGGGTGGGGTGTGTGTGTGTGTGTGTGTGTGTGTGTGTGTGTGTTTGTGAGGGGGGAGCAGAGGAATCTTTTTTAACTATAACCTTACATGAGTCTTTGTTTTTTTCCATCTCTCCCATAGCTTTTTTTCTTAAAATCTCATGTCTTTTTAGTTTAGCAAAAGTATGGACTAATAAAAAAGATATGTAATTTTTATGATTAAGTATCTTCTATTAAACATTTAGTAGTTTTTAAAAAGTAGTTTCCTTATAAGAAAAAAATAATTCCCATTTCATTTTAAGGACTTAGCATCCATTTATACAGATCTATGGAGTAACATTAATTTATTTGCAGACATATCTGGCAAGGAAAGGGGCCAGGGTGGCAGAAGGCAAGGGCACATCGGAAATCAAACTCTTGGTTTTAGGTACTAGCTCTGCCATTTACAAAATATATTAACTTTGCAAGCTATCTTCCTTAAGTTTTAATTTCCTCACTGATAAAGCAAGGAATAATACTTTCCATGTAAAACAGATTGTTGTAAAAATTAAAGATTTATGTAAAGTAACCCATCAGAATGGCTAACAAAAGCAGGTTTTCAAAAATACTAGTTCTCTTCCCTCATCCATTCTTCTTTCATTTCTCAGTGAATGTGGTATATTTCCATTTGCCTCCAGCCAATCCCTCTATCTATGCTTTGTATTCGATCTTCTTTCATATCCACAGGGATTTTATTTCACGGATAACTCAATCCCATAGTATATTCAAGTTATATGATTTTAATTGCTCTCATCACATTCTTTTATTTTGGAATTGCTACTATGGCCTAGTTTCTGATTTACCACTTTACTAAATTTGCCAAAATCTTCAAATGTAAAGACATTCAAACCTGTTCTGCTTCAGCTGGTCCACCCACAGGCTTGTCCCCCTTTTGTTCTCTTAAATGCTGTTGCTTCTCACAGTTCTATTTTTGTTTTACATACTTTTATGGACAATTACATTGTTATCCAAAGCTTCAAATACGATTTACTGAAAACTTCCAAATCTTTTTCTTCAGTATCAATATTTTTTTCTGGTACTGGGGATTGAACCCAGGGGTGTTCTACCTCTGAACTACACCCCCATCCCTATTTTATTTTTATTTTGAAACAAGGTCTCACTAGGAAGCCAACAGCTCACTTGATGTCTCATTTACATGTTGCCTATGTATTAAAAATTTGAAATCTCCAACAGTGAAACTTATCTTTTTTCTGTAAGTCTAGCCCTTCTAATGTATTTAGTATCTTAGTAAAATGACACCACTTTTGTGACCACCTAGTTTCTTTGGTCAGTAATCCCCCATTCTACTATCCATCGTTCTTTTTTTTTCTTTCTGTGGTATTGGGGTTCAAATCCAGGGGCATTCTTCCTCGAAGCTACAACCCAAGCCCTATTTTTTATTTTTATCTCAGCCTCCAAGTATTGGGATTACAGGCATGAGCCACCATGCCTGGCTTCACCATTTTAAAAACCCATTACTTAGCCAGGCATGGTGGCACACGCTTGTAATCCCAGCATTTGGGAGGCTGAGACCGGAGGATCCGGGTTCGTGGCCAGCTTCAGCTACCTAGTGAGGCACTCCGCAACCTAGTGAGACCCGGTTTCAAAATAAAGAATAAAAAATAGGGCTGGGGGTGTAGCTCGGAGGTAGAATGCCCCTGAGTTCAATCCCTAGTACCGCAAAAAAAACCAAAAAAACAAAAAACAAAAACCCATTACTTAACACATTCTTTAAATTCTGTCTTTAAAGAGCTCTCAAATCTTTTCTTGCCTCAATGACTTAAATGAATACTGCTAGCACTACCACTCATCACTTCCCCATCCCACCCTGTTTTCTAGCTATAATGAATTCCTATAGTACCCTCAAGTATGAAACTTCTACTCCACCATCTTTGTTCATACATTTTTCTTTGTTGAAGGAAGCTTCTTTTATCACTTTGTTAATTCCTACTTATTTCTAAGAACCCAATCAACATTGGTCTTCTAGGAAGCCTTCTCTGAAAGAATCATCTCCATTTTTAGCCAGAGTACGTTTCTGAGAAATTTGTGTATAGTTGTAAAACAGTACCACTCATACTACTGCATTTTGTATATCTTGGATTGTTTGACTCTTCAAAACTCCTGTGAGCTCTTCTGAGGGCAAGCACTGAGTTGCTTTTCTGCATTTCCTGCACTTGTGCTAGTTCTTACATGTTTGTTGAATAAATGAATTGGTCAAAACCAAAGCTTCAAACAGAGGGACCTTCAGATTGATTTATCTACAAGACTGAGGGCCTACAAACTTTAAACAATGGGCCAGAAATCAATTAGGATTTGGTGGCAATCTGGTTTCTGTAACAAACATTCAACGTGGCTATGACGGCACAGGAGCAGTCACAGACAATATGAAAGTGAATGGGTATGTCTGTGTGTCAAAACTTTACAAAAATAGGGTTCGCTGGACTTTGCCCACCACCTGTTGTCTATTGCCTTTCTTCTAAACTGGGTAGATTAAAACGCAGGGGCGATCCTCAGTGACAGTACTGCTGACAGAATCACATAAAATGCTGATCATTAACCTCATACATCTTTTGCCCTATGTAGAAAAGCAGAATGTATATAATCTTTAAAACAGATAAAATATCCCAGCCAAGTGGGAGAAACCCATTAATTTTTGGTCAGTTTGTGTGATAGCTCTCTCTATAGGTTTTTCCATTAATTTTGAACAGATTTCAAATCTGAGACAATAGCAAACAGATGGGTTTAGAGAATGAGCCCCATGCAAATGATTATCAGTAACATGGCCATTACATGAAGCTCTTACAAAGCACCAGCACCAATTGCTCCTTGACTTCTTGTTATTCAGATGCCAGGTTTCAAAGATTTGGCTAATTCTTACTATTGCCAATTACTTACCCACTGTTGTCATTATACCCCCAAACTTGAACTGTGAAATGCAGTTTTTCTAACTTCTTACTCTTTTCTAACAACTTTCAATACTTTGTATCATCAAGGGTTTTGTTTCTTTTATTAAAAACACAAGTCATTACAGAAAAGACAGGAACAACCCGAAGAAAGTTAAAATAGTTCAAGGGTGACTTGTCCAGGACTTTCTCTTTTGTCAAGCATCTTTGTAGTTTGTTTCATCATGGCTGTAGCAAAACTGCAGCTTATTCTGATGACACTGATAGCACAGAACAACCTAAAAGAACTGGCAGACTATTTACACCTTGGAGAGATTTAAATACACAAATACATGTGCAGTACAATGAAAAAACAAACAAGAGGAAAATGGTTCCTGTATTCCTTTTGGCTCCACTGTAATTGGTATGGAGGTATGAGTGATAGAGGGACACAAACACAGAAAACTGAGATCTGGTTAAGATCGTGGAATCAGTGTAATATGGTACAAAGTATTATGATAGAATATGCAAAGGAGAAATTGCACCTGACATTCCAAGTCTGGAAAATGAATATGAGTCAAGTTTTGCATTCTAGCTAAACACTACTTCATAGCGAATATAAGGAATTTAAGACTAAGAATAAATTAATTTGCCTTAGATTATAGTCAGTTATTAGAAGTTAAAACTAGAAAACAGATTTCCCTAAAGATTTTTTTCTAAGAAAAGGAAGCTATATGACATCATAAATTCAATAATTTGAGAAAGAGAGACAGAGGTTGTATGAGATGGTTGTCTTTGAGGGTATTAAGTGGAATAGCATAGGTATGGCTGATGACCTAGGGATTTACTTTATGGTTCATTCTAAGCTAGAACGCTCTGGTCTTTTGGAGTATTCACAATAGAATGGTAAGTTGATTCCTCTTCTAAAATGGGTTCAGTCTAGTATACTTATTGGCTGGAGTTGTACAGTCACTAGGAAATTTTTGAGTAGCCTAAGCATCTATATTTTAACTCCTGTCCCCAATTTCCATACACACTTCTAGTCAGGATCACTAAGAGCTATATGAAGCTCATTGGAATACACGGATGGTAACAGTTTACAAGTAGGTTTCATACTTTCACATTTTCAGATCTCTGCTTGTGGATTCCCTAATTAATTACCAAATGTTTTTGGTGTTATATTACTCTATATGTAATGTCACTAGGGACAAAACAATGATCAGGAACAGTGAGCTTGTCCTTCCTTATGGAGGGGGTTGGGGGGGGGGAGTTCCAGTCAACTCAGTGGGATAATGCCAAGTACCAAGAAACTCTATCTATCTATCTGTCTGTCTGTCTGTCTGTCTATCTGTCTATCTATGAGAAGCATCCAAGAGAACAAGTACCGATCATCACTGAAGCACGCTAAGACTGAATCTAGTTGGGTATAGAGAACCTTTCTTGGAGGAAGTGATTTCTCAGCTGAAAACAGAATGGTTAGAGAATAAGTAGAAGATAGGTCTATTTTGTTATGAGAGAATGGGAAGCTGGGAAGTAGCTTTTAGTTAACAGAAATACCATGTTCAAAGTCTGATGAGGGAGAACGTAGTATAGGAACTATATTCAAACAAGTGACCACAATTCTCCCATCTCTACTTTTTTGCCCTCCCAGTAGAGGTAAATGCTGGGCAATGAACCTGGATAGACAAAAAAGGGCTTTGTAAAGGAACATTAAGGAGAACAGACTTTATCTTAAAAGCAAAAGGGAGTCACTTAAGAGTTTTATTCATGACATTTAATTTTAGAACGATCACTCTGGGTGTACTGTAGAGATTGGATTAAAGAGGAAGAAAATCAGAAATGCGCAAATTCCCAGAACAGTTTAAAATTGCATTATTTACATAGCAAAACACAGACTGCAAGCTTCTTACAAAGAATTAACCAATGTCTTCTTGTTTTGCAAGCAGAAAGATAAGTCAAAATTAGGTTTCCCTGTCAATGATTAACAGCCCGTGTATTTTGTTAATGGATAAAAACGAAATAAAACACTTGATTACACTGCCTGGTGTGTATGTGTGCGCGCGCGGAGAGAAGAGAAAGAGGAATTGGTTGCTTGGATAAACAATCGAGAACTTGCACCTAAGCCTTGCATTTCTGCCCACTTTAAAAAAAAAAAAAAAACCTTTTCCAAGCTTTACAGCTTGTTCACCCCATTATGTGATACACAAATCACTTTTAGATAGAGGTGTGAAAGAGAAGTGCCCAACAGGAAAAGACCGCCTCTACAAAGCCACGTTGCATTCCCGGGGTAGTTCTCACAGAAGGAAGCCCCCACCCTTCTCAAGTGCGACGCGCAAACAGGTCGGAATTCTCGGTCTTCCTGTACCGCAATCTTTCCTACTCGCCCTGAGGTAGTCGCGGAGGTGATCTAGACTCACCCCTTGAAGCACAGTCGCCAACAGCAACCGCAGCCCAAACGCCAGCCCAAGCCATCCACCTGGTCCAGCCGCCATGGCTACCATCTATCGTAAATCTCTGGCTAGCTAGAGGTCCCCTTGGCTAGGGGCGTCCACTCCAGAGCCTGATTCGAAACAGGAAACGAAAGGCCTTTGTCATCGAATCTTCTATTCTACAGAGATTAGCATTAATTAAGGACATACGAAAGCTTACGGGTGATCAAGTACACGGACAGTCACCAGCTACTTTCAATTACCCAAATCAGGCACCTTCCTAAACTCCCTACTTCTGTGCAGCTCGGGACTTCTTCCTTTCATTCACGACATTTCGCCAAATAGCCACGAAGCCCCGCCTTCGCCAGTTTTAGCCCTGCCTCCTTCCCCAAGCTTATCCAATCGAAAGCCGTCTTGGTTGAGCCCTGTGGCAGAGGAACCCAACCGTAAACCGAGACACGAGAGAAACTCCGGGATTCTCTGGGCCAATGAGCACAAACGAACGGGAGGAGGGGGGTGGAGCCTCTGGTTGCTGAGCAGCGTACGTAGATGCGTGCGCGAGGTGGCGGTGGGGGATGGGAGGGGGCGGGGCCGAGGGCGGCGCAGCCGCAGCCGCAGCGCCGGTAGAGGAGCGCGCGGCCGCGAGCACTGGAGGGAGGGAGGGAAGGAAGGAAGGGAGGGAGGCGGGCAGGCAGGCAGGCTGGCAGGCAAGCAGGCGGGCTCGAGGGTCGGGGACTGAGGCAATAGAGCCCGGCAGCCGCTTCGCGCTGTGTGCTGCGCGGGCTTTTGGAGGGGGCAGCCGTTGAGTCGGCTGGGAAGCGGGCACCGGCGGCATTGGTGCTGGCGCCTGGGGGCGGGGGACCGGAGAGGCGAGAAGGGGGGTCGCTGCGGTGGTTCTCTCCCAGTCGCGCTCTGCTCGCCCTTCTCCCAGCTCGGTGGGCTCCTCCCGGCGTCTCCCTCGCCTCCGGGACCCCGCTCCCCGCCCCCTGCGGTATGTCTTGATCCCGAGCCGCGGGTTTCATGGGGCTCTTTAGGATTATGATGCCGCCCAAGTTGCAGCTGCTGGCGGTGGTGGCGGCCCTCGCGGTGGCGATGCTCTTCTTGGAGAACCAGATCCAGAAACTGGAGGAGTCCCGGTCGAAGCTAGGTGAGGAGCGGAGCCCCTGTGGGCTGAGCAGTGTGCAAGGGGCCGGGCTGGCGAAGCCCTGCGACCGGAGCAAGTGGGCGTTCGTGTTACCTGGGGTCTGGCTCGGGGCTTAGAGGCTTCCAAGAGAGAGGGGACTGGGGTGCATCGAGAACACATTGTAGCTCCATTCCAGAACGGGGCGAATCAGGCTTGAGTGGCATGCTGGGCTCGTGAGGTCACAGGGCAGAGGTTGCCCAGATAGGGCTCCTGAAGCCTAGGGGTTGTCCCGAAGTAGGCATTCCTTGAAGACAGCGAGGGAAGACTGAACTCAGTGGGGGAGCGGAGAGGGAATGCTGGCGCGTTCTCTTAGAAGTCTTACGGGAAAGCCCTAGCAATGTCAGGAGAGGGATATTCTAATGTGAGATATGAGCACCTAGGTACAGATTCTTTGGGGGATGGCGGGCGGGGGTAGGTTCACGAAGGAATAGATACACAGAAATAGAAGGAGACTCTGGGAAGGATGCGGAGTAAAAGAAATACACAGTAGGGAGTTGCACGCTTGTGCTAGGGGCAGCAAGGGACCTTACAAATGACGGCTGAGGTAGGTTGTCCAGGTAGAGCAAAAAAGCAAGTAAAACGCTTCAACCATACCGAAACGAGGCTTAAATTCCGGGGACTTAAGTTCTTTATTAGTTGCGTTAAATCGATTAATTTGGGCTACAGATTAGGGTTGTGTATATATGTTTTTTCGCGGTAGTGTGTTGTGAATTTAGAAGAGGAGGGAACGTTGAAGGGGAATTATAGTGAAGTTTACGTTTATGAAAGGAAAAGAAACATTATGCGGAAAGTTAACCTTACCGTTCTTCAAACAGCTAACAATGCTGTAATGGATGAAGGGCTCTGAAATTCAAAAAGTTCTAGTGTGAAATTGTGAAAGATCAGAAGAAAGCACAGATAATAGGTGTACTTTCGTAATACTAGAGAACTGTGGCATTTGGAACAGCTCAGATGAAGAGGGAATTTTAAAGAATGGCAGTGATAAATTTTGATTTTAAAAGGTACATGGCACTTAAAAATCAGCTCAAGAAGTAATTTGAATATGAAAAAGTAGTGTGAAGTGTTTTTTGCATACACTTTCACCTCGCTGTCATCTTAAAACACTTTTTGAAAAGTAAGCAAAAAAGTACCTTCAGCAGTATAATTTAAGGAGTAACTATGGGAACAAATACTACTGTGAATTATGATAAACTTTTAATAAAAATGTACCAGAAAATAATTGTGATTTTACGTACAGTTGTTAACTATTTACAATTTTGGTAGACTTTCCAAAAGCCTTGACATTTTAAAGAGCAGTGCCTTAAAGAACATCAAATAAATCCCAATGAAGCTAAATTTGAAAGGAGCTAAAAGACTCACAAGACCTCAACTGTAGAGTAAAAATTTGAAGACTTTAATTTATTTACTTGATAAAATAATAAGGTCAAATGATATGCTTTTGCATTTAGATCCATTTAGCAGCATTCAGATTATTAATGCTCTCATTAGTCATGGAACTTTACATAAAAAAAAAGACTCCTCTTACAAGTTGAAAGTTATGTTAGAATAAAAATTTTTGTTGGATTGCTATTTGGTATTCTCTGGAGTTAATTTCTTAGACACATTACAGTGGGTTAGGTTTTGATCTTCCTCCTTGTTTAACTTGTTTTTAATTAATACTTGAAAGTGGTTTTCATATATACCACCTGAATGATACTAAAAAATATAAAGGAAAGTTATCTGAAGATGTGGAATGCAACAGGTAGCACATAACAGGATTTCTCATAAGAAAATTCCATTAGAAACAGTAAATATGTATTAAAATAATTCACCAAAATAATTCAAGGAGAGGAGCCTCAGATAGAAAATGCTTAAAGAAAATATTTTGCATCTGGAGATGAAAAATGTGGCAAATAAAATGTGTAACTATATCAGCTCATCAGTTGATATCTATTCTCTTCCCTTCTCTTTCTAAATGGAAGACTTGCTCTGTTGCCCAGATTAGCCTTGAATTCCCAGACTCAAGTGCTCTTTCTGCCTCAGCCTCCCTCTGCCTCAGCCCCACCCCCCTCCCCTACAGGTGTTATCTACTATGTCCAGCTTTTCTATGTATCTATCTATCTATCTATTCCTCCCTCCCTCCCTTCTTTTTATTCTTTATTTTGAAACCGAGTCTCACTAAGTTGTGGAGTGTCTCACTAGATAGCTGAGGCTGGCCGCGAACCTGGATCCTCTGGTCTCAGCCTCCCGAATGCTGAGATTACAAGCGTGCGCCACCACCCCCGGCTTGTGATATACTTTTTAATTTTTCACAAATGCCATAGAAAGCTATTTTTTTCAGATGTATGAACAGGCTTGGAGATTTTATAACTTGCCTAAGACCACATCACTAGTAAGTAGCAGAGACAGGATTGAAACTCAGGTTTGTCTGATGCCATGCTCTGTTGATTGTGCCAGGTTGCTTGAGACTTTATACTGAGATTTAACAGTTTGAATAGAATTTTAAAAATTGTAATATCAATACATTTATTGCTAAGAATGAATATCATTCTGAGAAAATTCAATTTTGGACACAAAGGAATTGGTTTAGTGTAATGTCTGCCCCTTGTTTGTGTCCATATAATGAGCATAATTATATTACCCAATGGAATGATTGAAACAGCTTATTTTTGCTACTGTAGAAAAAAAATCTTTGGTTGGTTTCTGCTAAGTGTGAAATTGCAATATTAAAGATTTATATTTTGGCCTCAAGAAAACCTATTGAACACTTTGTCCTTAAAAGTAATAGTAGTTTTTTTTTTTCTTTTTGGTACTGGGGATTGAACTCTGGCATTCTACCTCAGAGCTATCCCCCCAGCCCTATTTTTTATTCTTTATTTTTGAAACAGGGTCTCACTAAGTTGTGACGGGCCTCACTAGGTAGCTGAGGCTGGCCTCGAATCTAGATCCTCAGGTCTCAGCTCCCCAAATGCTGGGGATTATAAGCGTAAGCCACCACGCCCGGCTAAAAATAGTAGTAGTTTTTATTGTTATCTTTACCATTGTAGAAGATTCCAAAGGATTGTGTTGTCTGATAATGCCTATATTATACTATACAGACAATAATATCTTGATGGCAAGAATTCTAATGGAGCAATAGACATATTCAAAACTAAAGTGTATTTATTGGCCACTTTGGAAATTAAGTATATAAATAGTCCTAAAACCAGTATTACAGTATTATATTTTACAGGTTTCTTTTTCATTCATTCATTTATTTATTTATTTTGCGGTACTAGGGATTGAACTCGGGGCGTTCTACCTCCGAGCTATACTCCTAGCCCTATTTTTTATTCTTTATTTTGAAACTGGGTCTCACTAAGTTGCAGAGTGCCTCACTAGGTAGCTGAGGCTGGCCTCGAACCCGTATCCTCTGGTCTCAGCCTCCCAAATGCTGGGATTACAAGTGTGCGCCACCACGCCCAGCTCTTTTATTTTTTTAAACAAGTATAAGATCATGGTATGTGTATTGCTCTGCACCTTACTTTTTTTCATTTAATATGGTAGATATCTTTCCAAGGCAGTACATATAAATTTGACTTATTCAAATATGGTCTACTATTCCAAAGTATTCATGTACCATAAGTTATTATGCCTTTATGTCAGTAATGGGCATTCAGATTGTCTCCCTCTCTTTTTCTTTTTTTGCGGTTAAGGGGATTGAACTCAGAGGCGTTCTACCTTTGAGCTATACCCCCAGCCCTATTTTTTATTCTTTATTTTGAAATCGGGTCTCACTAAGTTGCGGAGTGCCTCACTAGGTAGCTGAGGCTGGCAGCGAACCCATATCCTCTGGTCTCAGCCTCCCAAATGCTGGGATTACAAGTGTGTGCCACCATGCCCGGCTTTAAGGTTTCTTTTCTTTCTTGGTATTAAATACTATAAGAATCATCTTTATATGTCTAACTCCTAGGCATTGATATCTTTTTTTTTTTTTTTTTACTAGAATAAGTTTTATATGTGGAAATGCTGGGTCAAAGGACACATCATTTTATAATTTAATAACTTTAGAATCTGTTCTAAATTTTTTATTTTTCAAAAGGTTACAGTATTCTACACTGCTAGCACACATCCTCAAGTATTGTAAGCTATCAGCTTTTAATTTTTGCCAGTCTGAGGCTGTGAAATATGTTGTTAAATTAACTTATATTTCCTTACATTTTAATTAGGTTGAACATCTTTACATATGTTTATTGCCTTTTTACTTGCTAGTTCATTTTCATTTGTTAATTTTTCTGTTGGGTAGTTTGCTAATTTTTTTAATGTTAAAATTGGTAATCCTTCATCTGTTATATGTCTTACATCTGTTTTTCTCTAAGTCTGTCATTTGTCTCCCGACTGTGATATATTTGCTGATACAGAAAGTTTAAAATTTACACAACTTTATCAATTTAGGCAAGTAGGATTCATATGTTGCTTAAGAAGACTTCCCAGAAATAAGTTTATTTATATTCTCTATATTCGATTATAACATCTTAAATTTTTTTTTTTTTTTACATTTTTGCTCTTTAAACCATTCATAATTTATGGAAATTTATTTTAATTTCTTTCAGTGAATAGCTATTTATGATAAAGATTATATTAGTAAATAGCTCATCTTTTCCCACAGTATGTTAATCTTTTTTAATATATTCTTGACTCCATTCTTTTCTACTAACCAGAGATTCTTTAAACTTCAGGAAGCTATATTATATATAGGCTTCAAGGTATCCATGAATTCCCTGAAATAATATGCATATCCTTCATCAGATTTGTAAAGGAGTATGTGATAGCCCCTAATGGTAAAAATCACAGATTTCTAGTACAGGCCGAACATCCCTAATCAGAAAATCCAACATGTGGAATGATCCCAAATAAAAAATCTAAAACATTAGGATACTACAATTGAAAAATTTCACATCTGACCTCATGTTATGGGTCATTTTCAAAATGTAAGCTCACTAAAAATAAAGGTGTATAAGGTATATATGAAACATAAATGAAATTTGTGTTTAGATTTGAGTTCCATCTTCAAGATATCTCATTATATGTAAATATTGCCAAATCTGTAAAAATTCAAAACCTGAAACACTTTTTGTTCCAGGAGTTTGGGATAAGGGTTACTCGACCTGTAAATGTTTTATATTTAATGGAGTGTGTTTTGTTTTAATAATGTGTCATAACACATAGCTTATTAGTTACATTAGAACGTAAGCACATTGGTCATGAAAAGTTTGGGAAGTTATATTGAAAAAACATAATTTTAAAATGAGAAATGGAAAAGAATAGTCAAAATGAAAACTATTTAGCTATAACTCAAAATTGTATGTGTCAGAATTTACTTTTTTTTTTTTTTTGCGGTACTGGGAATTCTACCTCCAAGCTACACCCCCAGCCCTATTTTTTATTCTTTATTTTGAAACCGAATCTCACTAAGTTGCGGAGTGCCTCACTAGGTAGCTGAGGCTGGCCACGAACCCGGATCCTCCGGTCTCAGCCTCCCGAATGCTGGGATTACAAGCGTGCGCCACCACGCCCGGCTCAGAATTTACTTGTAAAAGGCTGTTTTTTAGGATTCTCAAGAGGATACCTGTTGCTAACATTGACTGATAGAACAGTGCAGTGAAAGCTGTGTTTCTTGCCTAAATATCAGAACTACATGCTTGATAATTTTATTTTCTGTAGGATCTAAACATTTTGAATAATATTTTTCAAACACATGTTTGTTATACCACTATATAAATTTATGAATGCATTAGTATATAACCTTTTAAATGAAGAAAGTAATTTCAAATAGTTTATGTAGTCATTCTCATTGGTGTTATGTTAATCCTAGGGCCAAGGTTGAGACTGCTCTTTGGAATTTCATAGTTTTTTAAGTGCTTGAGGCCATGCAAACAATACCTATTGGGAAACCTCATAGTAACTACTGTATAGAGGACTTTGGGTTAATAGGAATGTAGTTATTCTAGAATTAATAGTTAGTGCCTTACTTAAGACTTTTGAACAGGATATCCAGTGCCATGGAATGGTCACTTGAAGCAGTTGGTCTCAGTTAAAATATGTCCAGATAAGTCTGTCCACAACTCTGTTAAACTTTGTAGTAGATTTTTGTCATTAATAAAGTTGATAAAATAATGAATATCAAACATCGTTTTTCAGAAAGGGTACTTCAGAAGAATGTACTTCTAGAGACTTCATAATAATGATTCATGATAACCTAATTATTTACAATTATCTACCCACCTACCAGTACCTGCACATATGCGTTCTGTCTTTCTGCTTGTTAACTATAGATGAACTGGCAGTGCTCCTGTTGGGCCACATGTGTGCCTGATCCTGTGCCCTTTTCTACCTAAGGAAATGGTTCCAGGAGCTTTTCTACATTCTCTTATAATCATTTCCCCTCATTCTGGTGGATTATTCTCATTAGCATATGAACATGATATTAGGTGATCATTTTAGTAAATGGTTTTCTTCTACATGGGTGATTCAGGGTCTTGGGGAGATAGTGTCTATGGTTCCCCTGTCTCTTTTGGCCTTGGAGTTGTCTGCTTTCAGTTTTGGGAAGATAGAAAAGTGAGGAGGTACCCCATTCTAAATTTCTTTGCTCTCTTTTATCCTTGGACTATTAAAGAGGATGAGGTTGAGAATGGTTTTTTGTTTTGTTTTGTTTTGTTTTTTCCCCTTTGTTTAGCTAGCAGTCACCAGTTGGAACTGCATTCTGTTAAAGGAGGGGATACACACACACACACACACACACACACACACACACACACACGAGGGTTTTTTAAAAAATATAACTGAAATAAATCCTAAATCTTAAAATTTATTTAGACTTGTTTTGTGACTTAGAATATAAATGAACTTTCTTCCCTCCCTCCTTCCCTTCCTTCACTGGGGATTGAACCTAGGGACATTCTACCTCTGATTTTTTAAAATTTGAAACATGGTCTGGCTAAGTTGCTGAGGGCCTCACTAAATTGTTGCAGCTGGTCTCAAACTTGCAATCTTCCAGTTTTAGCCTCTCAAGTGCTGGTATTACAAGTGTGCGCCACCACACCCAGCTCAGAATATAAACTTTCTACATATGGTATAGGAGAAAATATCTATAAACATACATCTGAAATGAATTAATAACCAGGATAGCAAAGGAACTTAAACAGCTCAATAATAGGAAAACAACCCGATTAAGACATGTGTAAAGATCTCAATAAACACTCCTCAAAAGTGGACATACAAATGGCCAACAGGCATATAAATAATGCTCAGCATCATTAATCATCAGAGAAATACAAACTAAAACCACAATGAGATACTACCTTAAACCTATCAGAATGGCTATTATCAAGAAAATGGAAGATAACAAATGTTGGAGAGAATGTTGAGAAAAGGAAACTTGCCCACATTGTTAGTGGGAATGTAAATTGGTACAGCCATTATTGAAAACAGTGGAGGTTCCTCAAGAAATAGAAAATAAGAGTGCCATTTCATCAAACAGTTTCATTTCTGGTTTCATATCCAGTGGAAATAAATATCAGTATGTCAGAATTTCTAAACACTCATGTTTATTGCAGCATTAAAAGTAGCCAAGACATGAACTCAACCTTGTGTCCATTAAGGGATGGGTAGATAAAGAAAACATGATACACACACATATACATACAATGAAATACTATTCAGTTATAAAAGGAAAGAAATTTTGTCATTTACTACCATGAGTGTGGACCTAGAGGACATTATGTTAAGTGAAATAAGCCAGTTATAGAAAAATATCACAGGATCTCCCTTACTGTGGAATGTAGAAAAGTTAAATTCAGAGAAGCAGAAGAATGGTGGTGTTTCAGACAGTATCTCACTGCTGTAGTCCAGTGCTACTGAGCACACAACTTGGAGGAAGGAAAATTATTTGCTCACAGTTTTAGAGATTTCAGAGGTTCAGTCCATGTCCGGTCTGTGGAGGTCAGAGCATGGTGGTGGGAAGCAGAGAAAGAAGAGAGTAAGGTTCTGCTCTCATTATGCAGGCCGGAAACGAGAAAGCAAGGAGAGGAGAGAATTTGTATAATTCCCAAGGCCCCACTACCAAGGACCCCTCCTCAGCAACCAAATTCTCCAGTGTAGCTGCCTATTCTTTGTGAGGTCTCGGGACATTATAAATCCAAACCATTACACCCTGCTTCTGACCCCCTAGACTTCATGGCCACCTCACAATGCAAAATGTATTTAGTCCATTTCTACAAGTTCTCACAGTCTTAACAGTTACAGCATAATTCAAAAAATTCAGTCTCCTCTAAGACTCAAAGTAAAATCTTGGTTGTGACTCTTGGTTGTGAGTTCCTGTAAAAATAAAAAGCAAGTTATATACATCCAATGTATAATGGCATAGAGTAAATGTTTGCATTCCAGAAGAGAGGTATAGGGCCATAGAAAGAAGGAATGGAATCAAAACAGGATGGAAATTCAGCAGGGCAAGCATATAAGCCTGCAGCTCCATTTCTAGAATCTGGGGCACTTGGTGGTGAGATGCGATCTCCAGAAGATCTTTGCAGCCCCATCCTGTGGCCTGCTTGATTGCAATTGGCAGCATAGTGGCTATTCTAGCCTGTCCCATGGCTCACAGTTGTAGCCTTTCCATGTTTTGGCCTCTCAAAATCTCAAGTTTTTTAAAATTTATTTTTATTTATTTTTTTAATACACCCTTTACTTCACCCTCACAACTTCACAAATTAGCCCATTAGGGTCTGCTTGCAGGGATTCTGACCCTACCACATGTTGTTTGGCTTCCCAGATCTTTTTGAAATCTGGGGGGAAGACTTTATGACCCCCTTTTTCCAGCAAAGCCAGCATTGCATGACCGCCAGGATCCACCACCAGCTGAAAAGATAGTAGGCCCTCTTTAATCACTGCCTCTGGGCCCTTTTCAATCACAACCACTGGGCCTACTTTCATCATGCTTATAGAAGGAATCTCAGTGCCTTTCTTCAAAGTGGTCTCCCTTGTTATCATGGTTACTAACTGCCCTGATCACATTCCTTTTTTTTTTATATATATAAATCTTCAGTTGCCCTGATTGCATTCCATTCTTTGTTTCTAAGCAAAGCATTCAGCCAACCTTCAGCCATCTTACTTTCTTCTGCAACACTCTCTCTGGGCCCCAGCTTTACACATACTTTTCTGGCCAAAGTACAGATCTATAAAGTCTTCTGCTTTGCTTTCTCTCCTGAGATTCGTTGTACAAATTTCTGTAGGCAGATATTAGTATCTATAATGCAGTCTGGATGCCATGCTTTGAGATTTTCTGCCAGCTTAATCAGTCCATAATTTGGCCTCACACAAAGTTTCGGGACATGGGGAAAATGCCAATAAGTTCTTTGCCAGAATGTAACACATGTGGCCTCTACTTCATTTTCCTAGAGTCTTCTTTGCCCTCTGAAATCTCCTGAGTCTTTACTGCCTGCCTTTATTGGCATTTTGGCCCTTCCAACTTCCTCTCATAAACCAGTTCCAAAGACTCATGAAATACATGGTTAACATTTCAGTGCCTTCATCAGGTCAAGGCACGGTTTTGGGAAGCAGAGAGGAAGAGAGCAAAGCTCTTATCTCACATTATGGAGGCCAGAAGCAAGAGAGAATGCAAGAGGAGGAGAGAATTTATATAATCCCCAAGGCCAAACTCCCAGGGGCCCCTTCTCAGCAACCAAGCCCCTCCTCCAACATAGTTGCCTACTGTCTGTGAGGTCTTGGGGGATGTTATACATCCAAACCATTACAGATGGTTATCAGGAGCTAGGAG
>PVLC010032774.1:0-17964 GCA_004027655.1 Graphiurus murinus
CCTGAATGAATCCCATTTTGTATTCTCCACATCACTCTCCCTGAAAAGACACAAGAATGCTCTTACAACTGCCTCACAGTTGGTGCATTGTTCTTCACTGTTTTTCTATGGAAAGCTGGGGAGGCAGAGTAGTAGGATGGAAAAGCACTCACTACACTGGGAATCAGAAGGCCAGGCACACACCCCAGCTCTGTGACCTGGAGCAAGGCCCCTAGCCACCTTCACTCAGAGTCATCCTCGTGGTAGTCTATAAAGTGGGAATGGCAGTATCTGTGCAGGCTTCCTCACCAGGCTATCATAAAGATCACAAAACGTAAGATAATAACTGTATGGAAACACTTTGTAATCTGTCATGTTGCTTTGAAATGGAAATAATTCATTTCCATTGAATTATTTCTTCAGTAGACTCCATCAGCAGCTTTTTTATTAGTAGCTGTCTGAAGTACAATATGTCAGTCCAGCAAACTTCCTTCCTGCTCACACCTCTGTCTTGTTAGAGCGCCACACTGCCAGCTAAGCACTGTTAATAAGTCCTGTTTGCAGAGAGAAGACTACAGTATTTCTCTTTTATTAGTAGCTGTCTGAAGTCTCGGGAAGCCGTTCTCTTCAGAGTACACTGTCCACAAGAAGGGCATATAAGGAGCCATGGCACTCCCCTTTCAGAAGGAGCTGGAGAAATACAAGAACATCGATGAAGATGAGCTTCTTGGCAAACTCTCAGAAGAGGAACTGAAACAGTTGGAAAATGTTCTTGATGACCTAGATCCTGAGGTTAGTGGCGTAGAACAGAGGGGGGCGTGGCCTGGTCCTTTAACAATGGTGGAAATCCCTCAGCTCCAAATGCAGATTCAGTGTTCTTCCCTTGATTGGTACTGAGTCACTTAGTTTTACAAATTCAAAAAGAAACTAGCGTGGTAGTGCCAGTGCCTGCCTGTGATCCCAGCTACTCAAAAGACTGAGGCAGGAAAATCGTGAGTTCAAGGATAGCCCGAACAAGTTAGTAAGACCCTGTCTCAAAATAAAATAGTCTGGGCAAGTTGGTACATACTTGTAATCCTAGTACTTGGGAGGGTGAGACAGGAGGATCACAGTCGCAGCAAATAGTGAGACTCTCATCAGCCTAGCAAGACCCTGTTTCCAAATAAAAGTAAAATAGGGCTGGGGGTGTAGCTCAGAGGTAGACTGTCTCTAGGTTCAATCCCCAGTGCCACAAAAAATTAAATAAAATAAAAAAGGACTAGGGATGTAGCTCTGTAAAGTGCCCCTGGGTTCAATCTCCAGCATTTCACAGAAAAAAAAAATTTTTTTTCAGCTGGGCATGGTGGAACATGCCTATAATCCCAGTATTTGGGAGGCTGATACAGGAGTATCTCAGGTTCAAGGACAGCTTCAGCAACTTAGCAAGACTCTGAGCAACCTAGCAAGACCCTGTTTCACAATAAAAAATAAAAAGGGAGGAGCTGGGCATATAACTCAGAGGAAGAATGCCCCTGGTTAAAACCCCCAGTACCACATACAAAAAAAAAAAAAAATTCATAGAGAACCCCCAGTACAGTGGGGATGTCCCAGAGACCCAGCCCTCAGCTCCCACCCATGTCTCTGCCTGGGCATGCTTCTTGCTTCCCCACGTGCAGCAAGCCGGTAGAGGGAACAAGTACAATATGTCAGTCCAGCAAACTTCCTTCCTGCTCACACCTCTGTCTTGTTAGAGCGCCACACTGCCAGCTGGATTCCGACAGAAAGACCAGACACAGAAAGCAGCCACTGGCCCGTTTGACCGCGAGCACCTCCTCATGTACCTGGAGAAGGAGGCTTTGGAACAAAAAGACAGGGAGGACTTTGTGCCCTTCACTGGAGAAAAGAAAGGTAAGGACCACAGGCAGTACCACAGGGACAAAGATGCTCTCAGGAATTGCCCTGGAGAGTCAAGCAGAGTAGTTGATCTGGAAATGGGAAGTAAGCCTCTGAACTAGACATGGTATTTTAAAACATCATGATGGTGGATATGTATTCTACATTTGCCTAAACCCATAGAATGTGCAGTACCAAGAGTGTACCCTAAAACTGGGCATGGTGGCACATGCTTGTAATCCCAGCATTTGGGAGGCTGAGACAGAGGATCACAGGTTTGAGGCTAGCCTCAGCAACTTAGTGAAACTCTGTTTCAAAATGAAAAAAATAAAAGAGCTGGGGATGTATCTCAGAGGTAGAATGACTCTGAGTTCATTCCCCAGTACCAAAAAAAAAAAAGTGGATGTCAGTTCCTCAGGTACAAACAATGACTTGAGCCAGTGGATACTCATGGAATCACCCATGGTAACTTGAATTCTTTTAAAATGCAAATTAGTTCATGTCATGTCACTTTCCTACTTAAAGTCCCAAATGCTTACTGCAGTCCTAAAGTGGGACCAGCCTCCACCTACCTCTTGGGCTGCATCTCTCATTCCCTTGTTGCTTCAGCCCCGGTGTCCCATTCACTTCTCCAAACCTGCCCAGTTCTTTTCCACCCAAGCTGGTCTTCTCTTGGTCCTTCTGACCCACATCTCCATTTTCACATCCTATGACTCTCAGTTTAAATGTCAGAGCCCCAGGCCTTCCCTGACCTCTCTAAAATAGACTCCTTTCTGTCGTGACCCTTGGGTATTGCTTTCATAGCACTATGACAGTTTTCATCATTGTGTTTATTTACTTTGGTTGTTGTGCATTTTCCACTTCATATCAAGGTCTCCAGGGTGGGACTGAGCCTTTTTTGTATTGTGGCACAGAAACCAGCACAGAGGAGGCACTCAGTGAGTATGAATGCCATCTGAGCCTCTGTACCAGGAGTGTGGGGAGCAGAGCACCAGCTCCTCCGTCAGCATGAGTCAGTGGCACTGCTCTCCTCTGTGTTGTGCATATTTGATGGATCACACACTAGTGAGATATCATTTAAAAAGTTGAACAGAGCCGGGCATGGTGGCACACACCTGTAATCCCAGTACATGGGAGGCTGAGACAGGAAGATTGCAGGATCGAGGACAGCCTCAGCAACTTAGCAAGGCCCCTGTTTAAAAATAAGAAATTAAAATAGGGCTGGGGGTATAGCTCAGAGATAGAATGCCTCTGGGTTCAAACTCCAGTACAAAACAAAAAACAAAAAATGCTGAACAGTGAAGAGTTGGGAAAATAACCAGTATGACTATGGAAATACGGAGCTGTTTCTATGACAGCACAGTTGCTACTAGACTAGTTGAAATGTGGGGGGAAATTGTAATGTAAAAACTTCAATAAAATTCCAATAAACATCTAGTACTAGTGTAATGACCACATAATGAGGGGAAGCTGTTGTCTTTTGTTCCTGTAGCGGAAGGCTGAGGAATGGCTATGGTAAAGTTATCTCTTAATCCAGATCAATCTGCAGGTGGTTGCTGGGGGAGTTAGGAATGCAGGAGCTAGCTGAGTATGAGGGGGTACAGTTGTACTGTACATCTTAGGAGAAGGATGGGAAGTAGCACAGTTAAAATGAGCAGGAAGCAAGTTTTTCAAACAGAGCAGTGAGATCAGAGAGAGAAGTGTGCAGGGCCCTGGAAGGACCAGCAAGACCATCGAGGAACAGCAGGAGGCTGTGGCAAGGGCCTCAGAAGAGACACAGCATAACCTCAGTTCCTAACGTGGTGTAAAGAATCTGGAGGGATTCATCTTAATTCTCTCTCCTTCATCTTCCATATCTAGTGAACCAAGATTATCTTCAAGTCACACCAAAAAATAATTTCAAACAAGATACAAATTACATGGGTTTTAGATGGTCAATATATAACACCTTCCATGGCTAGATTTAACTCTTTGGTGCAGTTTTCTTCCCTTAGAAATTATTGTTTGGTTGGACCCCCAGGAGGGCTCTACATCAGCAGTTGTTATGAATACCGATAGCTGCTGGGTCCTGTGTACCTCATGCTTAGGATAATCCGTGTGTGTGTGTGTGTGTGTGTGTGTGTGTGTGTGTGTGTGTGTGTCACTGGGAATGGAACCCAGAGGCATTCTACCTCCGAGCTACATCCCGAGAGGTAGGGCATAGATATCACGTTCTCACAGGTGAGCAGGGGAAAGTGAATGGAGTCTGACAGGATGAAGTGAGAGTTGGTGGCAGAAAATGCACCTATGGGAACAGACAGCCTTGAAGCTTACAGACCCCCATCATCTCTAAGTGTAGAGACTCTAATATTTCCTTAAAATCAGGCTTGCTCACCATGCTAATCCAGCTGACCACAGCTGTGGCATTCTGTTGTATGTGCAATCTCAATTTAAGGGGGAATTATAAGGGGAGTATCAGTTTTCCCCTAGGACCCACTAGTGCTGTCTGGATGAACCTGCCCCTAATACTCCAAGGCAAGAACACCAATAGGGGTCTGTGTGCTTCTTTTTCCAAATATTTAAAAGTTTAGAAACCATTAAAATATGTTCTATCTACCTAATATCCCTAGAAGGACAGTATTCTTGGACCAACAAGAATTGTATGCAGGAAGTCAGATTGTCCTACTCTGCCAGGCCTCAAGCATACATGCTGGACATCCACGCTTCCTCCATACTTCCCCCAAAGGGCCTCCTGTTGGCCTGGAGATGCAGTGTGACCTGCCATCAGCAGATGGACATGGGAAGGAGCCCACAGAAACAGGTTCAGAGCCTTTGAGGCAGGGAATTTACAGATCCCAGGAACCTGGAATATGGTCTAGTATTCAGATAGGAATGTCCCTTTGGCCTTGTGGATCTTCCCTTGGTAGGGAGAGGTGCAGCCAGAGGAGGACTAGAAGGGCCCTGCAAAGTATAGGATCCGCAGCAGAGCCCCTCCTGCCCAGGCCTGGACAGCGCTGTGGATGACAGGGAAGTAGAAGCTATTGTTTCCCTCTGTTTAAGGACTTTAGTCTCAAATTTCTGTGTGGTACGATGCAGGGTTTCTCCTCCAGTGTCTTTCCCTCATAATGGATAATTAATGTTTGCACCATCCTAGCAATTCAGCAGTGTCAGCTGGATATGAAACGGTTTCATGATGCAGATATTAATGGACAGAACTACATTTTCTGCTCAGTCCATTTATCCTATCAATAAGGCAGTAGCACACAATTTTTGTTTGTTTGTTTCTCTTCTGATGTAAAGGGAGAGTCTTTATCCCCAAAGAAAAGCCAGTAGAAACTCGTAAAGAAGAAAAAGTGACCCTGGACCCAGAACTGGAAGAAGCTTTGGCCAGCGCCTCTGACACTGAACTCTACGATCTGGCAGGTGAGACTCGGCTCTGGGTCTGTGACCTCTGTCACACACTCGCACCCCTGGTAGCAGGCTCTCAGCTTCTCTGTACTTTCTGAGTATTATTGTGCTACCAGATTGACTCCAGCTATTGTGTGGCCATAAGACTTGATGCATTGACTTAACCTCCAAGAGAAAATCATATTTTATTCCATCTCTGCTTGGCAAATCATACCCATCCTACAAAACCCAAGTTACTATGAGAAATAAAAGAGAACAAATATGAAAATAACACCATGATGCTTCCAAGGAGCTTTCACATTTGGCATGGTATTGCATTTTATCACATTTTATAATCACAAAATTTCCATGGAGTTCTTATTCTTCCTCACAGTCATGGCTTCATTTTGATTCACACTGAGAAGTCTCTTAGTCTTCTAATTTTCTCAACAAGAGAAAAATGATAATGAGCCAGGGATGATAGCACACTCCTATAATCCCAGTACTAGGAAGCTGAGACAGGAGGATTGCAGATTTGAGACTAGCCTCAGCAATTTAGTAAAGATCTCAGCAACCTAGTGAGAACCTGCTTCAAAATAAAAAATAAAAAGGGCCGGAGTTGTACCTCAAAGGTAGAATGCCTCTGAGTTAAATCCCCAATACAAAAGAAAAAGAAAAGTGATAACAGTAATAATAATTATTACTTTTTTACATGCGGTTAGAAGAAGCTCAAATAATATGTAATTGAAATGAAATGTAATCGTAAGTAAATCTTTCACCCTAATTACCTGGATCCTTTCCCATTTCTTTCTTTCTTTTTTTTTGCGGTACTGGGGATTGAACTCAGGGGCATTCTACCTCCGAGCTATACCCCTAGCCCTATTTTTTATCTTTATTTGGAAACAGGGTCTCACTAAGTTGCGGAGTGCTTCTTCACTAGGTAGCTGAGGGTGACCTCGAACCCAGATTCTCCAGTCTCAGCCTCCCAAATGCTAGGATTACAAGTGTGCACCACCATGCCCAGCCCTTTCCCATTTCTTGCACAACCTTTGAGAAAGATTTCCTGCCTTAGGAAGCCGAGATAGGAAGGTTGCTTTGAGCGCAGGAGTTTGAGGACAGCCTGGGCATCACAGTGAGACACTGCCTCCCCATCCCTAAAAAAAAAAAAAAAGAAGATTCATCACCATATTTATGCATTAATCCCCCCAACACACATACACACCGGGCTATTAGGGCACCACAGGCTAGAAGTGCTTTAAAAAACAGTCCTCTGGAGCTGGGCATGGTGGTGCATGCTTGTAATCCCAGTACTTGGGAGGCTGAGCCCGGAGGGTCCGGGTTCGCAGCTAGCCTCAGCTACTTAGTGAGGCCCTCGGCAACTTAGTGAGACCCTGTTTCAAAATAAAGAATAAAAATAGGACTGGGGGGCTGGGTGTGGTGGTGCATGCTTGTAATCCCAACATTTGGAAGGCTGAGACCGGAGGATCTAGGTTTGCAGCCAGACTCAGCTATCTAGCGAGGCACTCCCCAACTTAGTGAGACCCTGTTTCAAAATAAAGAATGAAAAATAGGGCTGGGGGTATAGCTCGGAGGTAGAATGCCCCTGAGTTCAATCCCCAGTACTGCAAAAAAAAAAATAGGACTTGGGGTGTAGCTCAGATGTAGAATGCCGCTGAGTTCAATCCCCAGTACCACAAAAACAAACAAACAAAAAAACAGTCCTCTGCTTCAGCAAGACTTCTCATTTTTATTCCTCTTGAAGATATACCTAATGACAATTTACTTTTTACCAAGAGAGCCAGCTATGCCTTAACACATGCCACCACCTCAGCCACATTTTTCATTCCCTCTAGGATTATGTCAGTGATTGATACTAAGTTCATGTATGTGAATCTCTCTCAGAGACCCCTGCAGAATTGAGACATTTGTATGTCCTGGTGAGGAAGGTGCTTTGCAATGACTGGTCGTCTTAGCCCTGTGGTTACTGTGGAGAGATCCTATCATGGTTAAAGCTCCTCCCAAGGGTGGCCTCTGCTCTCTACTGGAATTGCCCAGAGGAGGAATGCAGGGTGGGGCTTAAATTCCCAGAAAATGTCTGAGAGAGAAAGAGAGGGAGAGGAAGAGGGAGAGGGAGAGGGAGGAGGGAGGGGAGGGGAGGGGAGGGGAAATGAATATGAGAGAATGAGAATTGAAAGAATCTAAATCCTAAAATCTATATGATAAAACCAGGAAATCCAAACAGAAAAGTGTCCTTGTGCCTGACCTAGTGGCACGCTCCTATAATCCCAGCAACTCAGGAGGCTGAGACAGGAGGATCACAAACTCAAGGCCAGCCTGAGCAACTAGCAAGTCTCAAAAAATCAAAAGCTGGGTGTGATGGCACACACCTGTGATCCCAGTACTTGGGAGACTGAGACAGGAGGATTACTTGAGCCCAAGAGTTAAGGGCCAGCCTGGGCAAGATAGTGAGACTGCCTCATCTTTTTTTTTTTTTTCTTCAGTGCTGGGGATGGAACCCAGGGCCTCACACATGCTAGGCAATTGTTCTTCCACTGAGCTATATCCCTAGAGCCCTGAGACCCATCTTTTAAAAAAATAAATAAAATTTGACAATAGGAAACAAATTATAAGTAAAAGTTGCGTGGTGAGTATAGGACCAGAGCAAGAAGGTACATTTGTTGTTGGTCTCAGTGGCCTATGTTTATCAAGAGGATACCTCCTTAGACTGTGCCATTATTAATTATTATTTAATGAATTTGTAAAGCTCTTAGAACAGTGCCAGACACAAAGAAGGAAGTAATTTAATCTTTGTAATAGGTGAAGTATAATTGTTTATATTTTGCAGATGAAGAAACAGACTCAGGTGTCTAGTAATTTCCCAGGTCACATAGTTAGTATGTGACAGAATCTGAATTCAAACCCTGGTAACCTACTCTGGAGTCCCCCTCCAAACCCCTATTCTTTTTTTATATTTTTATTTTTTACTTGATTGATTTTTGTGGTGCTAAGAATGGAGCCCAGTACCTCACATGTGCTAAACAAGCACCCTACCACTGAGCTATATCCCTAGCCCTTAACTCCTAGTGTGTGTGTGTGTGTGTGTGTGTGTGTGTGTGTGTGTGTGTGTGTTTTGCTGGTGATTTAACTCAGGGGCATCCTACCTCTGAGCTGCACCCTCAGACCTATTTTATTTTTTAATATACTTTTATTGATGCATTATAGTCTCACATCATAATGTAAACCATGTTGATAGTGGCATCCATGCACATAGCACTTACAAATCTCACTAAGTTGCTGACAGCCTCACTGAATTGCCGAGGCTGGCTATGAACCTGTGATCCTCCTTATCTCAGCTCCCAAGTACTGGGATTACAGATGTGCGCCACCATGCCCGGCTCCCTTAACTCCTACTCTTGCTGGCTTTAACCATTTGTCCTTCCTGATGCTGTGCTGGCTGCCTCCCTTCTTCTAAAATGTAGCTTATAGTATGTGTAGATTCCCAAACTTGCTGACTTACTGCCCCCTTTTCAGGGGAAAAATTACCCAGCACCCCCCTGAGTCCTTCCACTGTCACATTGTGTGTGTTAGTAGGGATTGAACCCAGGGACACTCTACTTCTGAGCTATACCCCCATCCCTATGTTTCAGCCTCCCAAGTACTGAAATTACAAGCGCCGCCACACCCAGATCACCTTTTTTTATTTTTTTTTTCAGTACTGGGGATTCAACTCAGGGGCATTCTACCTCCGAGCTATACCCCCAGCCCTATTTCTTATTCTTTATTTTGAAACCGAGTCTCACTAAGTTGCGGAGTGCCTCACTAGGTAGCTGAGGCTGGCCGCGAACCCGGATCCTCCAGTCTCAGCCTCCGGAATGCTGGGATTACAAGCGTGCGCCACCATGGCCGGCTTTCACCTCCTTATTTTTGTTCAACACTTCCCCCAAGTTATATCCAATACTACTATTGCCCCCCTGGATTGTTCCAGGTCTCCCCTCAAGGGAGCACTATCATCATTGACTTTGGGAATCTGTAGATAGCCAATGCGGATCTCAGAGGCCCTCCTCTGCTTCATATTTGTGATTTCACAAGCAAAGGGAAATCTGCTTCCGCCTGCCTAGCATTCCTGTGCCTCAGTGCTGCTTTCTGCATAGTGTGCTGCCCCCTGGTGCAAGTTCCATGTAATACAGGAGACTAAGACCTCAGGATCTGTAGCTGACCTTTCATTGCGGATGTTATTTGTATTTCGCACCCTGGGATGCTGACTGAAGGCAGGGAAAGGACAAGTCCTTTTAGTACCAAGAGATGGGAGGCTTACACTTGGAAAGGACCAAGATCAGCTGGGTGTGGCGGCGCACACCTGTAATCCCAGTACTTGGGAGGCTGAGACAGGAGGATCTCAGGTTCAAGGCCAGTCTCAGTGACCTAGTGACACCCTGTTTTAAAATAAAAAGTTAAAAAAGGGCTGGAGGTGGAGCTTGAAGGTAGAATGCCTCTGAGTTCAATCCCCAGTGCCCAAATGACAACAAAACAAAATTTAAAAAAAGGATTAGGGGTATAGCTTGAAGGTAGAATGCCCCTGACTTCAATCCCCAGAAACACACACACACACACACACACACACACACACACTTTCTCTCTCTCTTTCTGTTTTTGCCTCTGAACAAATATATGGAATAATCTTTATAGTGTTGGAACTTAAAAATTCTTAGTCTCAGACCCACCTTCTCATTTTACATATAAGAAAACCAAATGTCGAGTCTACTTGACTAATGGATCTATGAAGTTTTTCAGTAAATGGGAAACATAGCTAAACTGTTGTTTCTCAGGTCCTAAATGATTCCACACATCTAGATATAGAAAGACATACAAAGGTTGTTGATGGTCTTGGAAGAAGAGTTTTTAAAAATAAGCTTATTTTGGTTTTTGTTTGTTTTGTGGTTCTGGGGATTGAACCCAGGGGCATTCTACCTCTGAGCTATATCTCCACCCCTATTTTATTTTTTTACTTTGAAACAGGGTCTCCCTAAGTTGCAGAGGACCTCACTAAGTTGCTGAGGCTGGCCATGAACCTGCAATCCTCCTGTTTCAGCCTCCCAGGTTCCTGGGATTACTGGAGAGTGCAACCACACCCAGCTCAAAAATAAGCTTATTTAACACTATCCATGTACCACATATTGTGCAAGAATCCAGGACCTGGAGAGTAATCTTTGTGATAAAAAGAATTGTTCTTCAAGGGGTAAAGGAACAACATGAACATCCTAATATTCTTCTCTAAACTTAAGCCCATTTATTGCTTTCTGTTTTCAGCCGTCCTTGGAGTACACAATTTGCTCAACAATCCAAAGTTTGATGAAGAAACATCCAACAGCAAAGGTGGCAAGGGGCCCATAAGGAGTAAGTAGAGATAGCATCTGGGATTTCCTGAGGCTTCAGCGTCTTCACATGTTGCTGGCAGGAGAAAGGCCTGTTACCTTTTGCGGGCCTTGTACTTTGTGGTTCCACAAAGATCATCAGGCTCTGGTCAATCAAATCAGAATAGAGAAACTGATGACAGGAGGTCTGTCTGGTAGTGTAACTAGTACCAGCCAGTGCATACTTTGCCCAAACATACTTTCTTGATAGGTCTCTTCAGTCAAAAGAAAATCGATGATAAAAAGTTGCCCAGCCAGCACCGAATGCAGTCCCAAAGTTTCATGTTCCTAGGGGTGTTTTAATCAATGATAGTGGCTCAACTAAGTTCCCTTCTGTGTTCAAATGTATTTTAGCCTCAATAATGGATGCTTGCCATTAGAATTCAAAAACCTCCCCAAGAGAATATGAAGGACATGCTGGCGTGGACTTGCCCGCACAGAAAGTTCCAATCCAGTGTCTTCCATTTTAACATTTCCTGGAGAAGTGTATAGTTAAGTAGACTCTCATTCACTCATTCATCAGTCATCTACTAAATACCTGCTATGGGTCTGGGATGCTCTAGGCTTAGGTACAAAGATAAAAGATGAACTTATCTATCCAGGTTAGAGATGGACCACTAATCAGGTAATCACAGTCCAGTGTGATCCAGTGACTGTGAAAACTCACAGCAGATCATAGCTTCTCTTAGATTAAATATGTCTTTTTCTCTCTGATGGAGACTTAGAAGGTGGTTTATAGTCTCAGCATATTTATGAACTATCATTTGTAGTGGGTAATGTAGCCAGACAATGAGCAATATCCCTTTTGGATTTTTTTTTCTTTCTAGTTTCTTATGCATAGAGATAAAAAAAAAATGTTCATCCTTTTGAGCTTCAGTATCTAAGGGTAACATTCTAACATGTTTGCTATTAATAATCTTATACATAACCTTCTGGGCTTATACACATATGTATCATTAACTTTTTTTTTTCAATTTGTGATCTCTTATCAGTACCTGTGTGTTTACTTTATTCTTTTAATGAGCAGATAGCATCTTGTTATATGATTGTACTATAATTTAGTTACTTCCATGTTGATGAACTTTTTGTTTGTCATGTTTTGCTGTCATAAGTAAAATATCAGGAGACCTCCCTGAATACATATCTTTATGTATTCATACTATTTCTTCTGTAGATTAGACTTCTAGATATAGACTTGCTTAGTCATATTGTACGAATTTTTTACATTTTGATAGATAATACCAAATTACTCTCCCAAAAAGTTTGCACCAATTTACATTCCCACGATAAGATTTGATGATACTTTTCCCCCCACACATTATGAGTGTTATCTCTTTTTACATTTTTTTTTGCAAATAAAATAGTATCTGGCTTTTTATTTTGGAGTTTAACTACTTTATTTTTTGGTTGAGTGACAGATTCTTTCAAGTGTATCCTTTTTTTTTCTTCTTGTTTTGTGGTGCTAGAGATTGAACCCAAACAGGGTCTCTCTAAGTTACTGAGGCTGGCCTGAAACCTGTGATCCTCCTGTCTCAACCTCCCAAGTACTGAGAATACAGACATGTGCCACCACACCTGGCTCATTTGTTCTTTCTTTTTTTTTTTTTTTGCAGTACTGGGGATTGAACTCAGGGGCATTCTACCTCCGAGCTATACCCCCAACCCTATTTTTTATTCTTTATTTTGAAACCGAGTCTCACTAAGTTGCGAAGTGTCTCACTAGGTAGCTGAGGCTGGCCGCGAACCTGGATCCTCCGGTCTCAGCCTCCCGAATGCTGGGATTACAAGCGTGCGCCACCATTTTATTTTTAATTGGGTTGTACTGTTGATTTGTAGGAGCTCTGCATATATTAGGATATTAACCCTTTGTATGTTATATATATTCCAAACATTTTCTCTTAACTGCTTTTGAGAATTCTTCCATTCTTCTTTTCCATCCTTTTGTCTTTTCATATCTTCCTCAAAACTAAAACTCCAAAATGGAAATCAGAGAAGGATATGATCAAGAGCCAGAGTGGTATTAAATTTTATAAAATAGGGGCAGGGGTGTAGCTTAGTGGTAGAATACATTCTTAGCATAAATGAAGCCCTAGGAGGTTCAATCCCCAGTCCCTTTCCCCCCCATCACTAAAAAAAAATGATTTGGGACTCATTATGGTGTCTTTTGCATCTTAAATCCTGTGGCCTGGGGATTATGATGTGAAAGAGGTCCAGATGGAACAGCAATAACTGTCCATGATATTTTGGGGGATAGAGTTTGCTATAGGCCTTTCTGCACTTTGGACTCCGCAAACTGTAGTCCACTGAGACTTCTTGCTGTGGTTAGGAAGCACCAACCTTCTAAACTGTAGCTCAGAGCTATACTACTCCTATGCTTGCTTAACTGAGAATCAGAGTGCGTGAAAGAATTATCATTTGGGTGATAATCATCTCTACCTTGATTGATAAGCCCTTGCATTTTTTTTTAAATTAAAACTTCCTTGTGTTTTAGATGTAGTCAAAGGTGAAAAGGTCAAGCCTATATTTGAGGAACCACCGAATCCCACAAATGTGGAAGTGAGTCTGCAGCAGATGAAAGCCAATGATCCCAGCCTGCAAGAAGTCAACCTCAACAACATCAAGGTATCTCATTATGACTGTTGTCAGCCACTTGATTTATCATGTCAGAGAATTTACTGTGGGTGACTGACTGCCTGCTTTTATACCCACTTGCAGTCCTATGTAGTCACTGATTTTGAGGCCAGACACCCTATTCAAAACAAGAAGTTTTTTTTTTTTTTTTTGGTACTGGGGATTGAACTCAGGGGCGTTCTATCTCTGAGCTATACCCCCAGCCCTATTTTTTTTTTTTTCTTTATTTTGAAACCGAGTCTCACTAAGTTGCAGAGTGCCTCACTAGGTAGCTGAGGCTGGCTGCGAACCCAGATCCTCTGGTCTCAGTCTCCCAAATGCTGGGATTACAAGCGTGCGCCACCACACCTGGCTTTCAAAACAAGAATTTTTAATTTAAAAGATTTGAAAGAGCCGGGTGTGGTGGCACACGCTTGTAATCCTAGTGCTTGGGAGGCTGAGACAGGAGGATCCAGGTTTGTAGTCAGCCTCAGCAACTTAGTGAGGCATCCACAACCTTAGTGAAACCCTGTTTCAACATAAAGAATAAAAAATAGGACTGGGGGTGTAGCTCAGAGGTAGAATGCCCATGGGTTCAATCTCCAGTACTGAAAAAAAAAAAGGATGTAAAAGAAGAGTGATTTGTTGAATTCTTTGAAGACAATCTCCAAATTTGAGTGAAGCATAGTATATTAGTTATATCTGTTGCCGAATAACAAATTACTCTAAAACTCAGAGGCTTCGAACAATACATATATATGATTTCATACAGTTTGGAGTGTCAGGGATATGAGAATGAGTTAGAAAAGTTTTTGGCTTAGGGTCTGAAATGAGACTGCAGTGAAATGGCCAGCCAGGGTCCTAGTCTGAAGGCCTGACTGGGACATGAGGATCCACTGCCAAGATGGCACACCCACATGGCTGCCGGTGAATGGCCTCAATTTCTTACTACATGAACCTCTCTCTAGGGAAGGCTGCCTGAGTGTCCTCACACCATGACAACTGGCTTCTCCCAAAGGAAGTCATCCAAAAGTCAAAGAAAGAGCAAACAGGAAGCTGTAATACCTTTTGTGACCTGGTTTTTGAAGTCACAGATTGTCACTTCCACTTTCTTGTATTTGACTATAAGTCATGCTTTCAAAGGGCGGGGAAGTAGCAGACAGGTGGTGCATGCCTGTAATCCCAGTACTTGGGAAGCTGAAACAGGAGACTCTCAGGTTCGAGACCAGCCCCAACAACTTAGTGAGACTCTCAACAACTTAGCAATACCCTGTTTCAAAATAAGAAAATAAAAAGGTTCAGGCACGGTCATGAATGCCTGTAATCCCAGTACTTAGGAGGCAGAGACAAGAGGATCACAGGTTCAAAGCCAGCCTCAGCAACTTAGCAAGGCTTTCTGGAACTTATCAAGACCCTGTTTCCAAATGAAAAATGAAATAGGAATAGAGGTGTAGGTTGAAGGTAGAATGTTCCTGGGTTCAATCCCCAGCACTACAAAAAATAAATATATACAAAGGGCTGGGGGTGTAGCTTGGAGGTAGAGTGCCCCTAGCTTCAGCCTCCAGTACTAAAAAGAAAGGGGGCAGGGAAGGGAAGTTGTGTGTGTGTGTGTGTGTGTGTGTGTGTATGTATGTATGTATGTAAGTAAACAGTAGCTAAGGTATTGGTCCAATTCCTGGTATTTTAATAATAACACCTTTAGGTATTTGCTATGTGCCATATACTATGCTAATATTTGCCATTTATTATCTCATTTATTCCCCAGTGGGATTTAACAAGGTTAAGTTGCTAATGCCACATGGTTAGGCTGTTGTGCAGCCAGGATTCATGCTCACCACTTGGTTAGGTACCTTGGTTAGGGAAAACAGGATGCCAGAATATTCCACACATTAGATGCTCTTGTTGGACACTACACTAAGTGGTGCTATTGGTTCAGGAAAGCTAAGTTGCTGGAGCGTGGGTAACGGAACCCCTTTTCAAGGGAATATCTTGTATCTAGCCATCTAAACATGTATAGTATTAAAAAGTTCTAGAGTCAGACATGGTAGCACACCCTGTGATCCTAGTTCTTGAAGGGCTGAGACAGGTGAACCGCAGGTTCAAGGCCAACCTCAGCAACTTAGCAAGGTCCTCAGCAACTTGGTGAGATGCTGTTTCAAAATTAAAAAAATAAGCCAGGCATGGTGGCTCATGCCTGTAATCCCAGTACTTGGGAGGCTGACACAGGAGGATTACAGGTTTGTGGCCAGTCTCAGGAACCTTGTTAGGCCTTCTGCATTTAGCAAGACCCTGTTTCAAAATGAAAGATAAAATAGGGCTGGGAGTGTAGCTCAGAGATAGAATGCCCCTGGGTTCAATCCCCAGGACCAAAAATATATTTTTTTTTAAGTTGTAGGGGGGTTGAGGGCATAATTCAGTAGTAGAATGTGTGTTTAGCATGCGTTGAGGCCCTTGGATTGAGCCCCAGCACCAAAAAGAAAAATCTAAAAAAAGTTGTAGGTTCTTAACTTGGGGATGGGTGTGCTGTAGAATGGCTCATCAAGTAGCTATATCTGCTCTGTCTTAGAACATTCCAATTCCAACCCTGAAGGACTTTGCGAAGGCTCTGGAGACC
Organism: Graphiurus murinus; assembly: GCA_004027655.1. Lineage (NCBI taxonomy): Eukaryota > Metazoa > Chordata > Mammalia > Rodentia > Gliridae > Graphiurus > Graphiurus murinus. The sequence continues at coordinate 15,853 of PVLC010032774.1, forward strand.
AACACTCACGTGAAGAAGTTCAGCCTGGCTGCAACCCGCAGCAACGACCCTGTGGCCATCGTGAGTAAAACTCTTAGACATGTAACAGGAAGTGACTTAACTCACTTGAGAATTTTCCATTTGTTTTTTTTTTTTTTGTTTGTTTGTTTGTTTGTTTTTGCAGTACTGGGGATTGAACTCAGGGGCGTTCTACCTCCGAGCTATACCCCCAGCCTTATTTTTTATTCTTTATTTTGAAACCGAGTCTCACTAAGTTTCGGAGTGCCTTACTAGGTAGCTGAGGCTGGCCTCGAACCCGGATCCTCCGGTCTCAGCCTCCCGAATGCTGGGATTACAAGCGTGCGCCACCACACCCGGCTTCCATTTGTTTTTATCAATTAATAATTTTCCCATCTGGCAAATTTAGATTTCACACAGGTAATCAGCAAAATAATAGTTAAGCAAGGCAGTAAAAGTCGACAGCCCAACTGTCAAGCACTTTGAATTAGCTAGAATCTTGTCAGCACTACTTTTTTCAGAGAAAGACATAAGATACATTTGGCATTTAGCTAAATAAATAGTTAGGGTTTGTTCTGTGATTACTACAAATTTTCTGGAACTTTTTCTTCTACATTGCATTACAATTATTGAATGTTATGACTCTCAAATCCTACAGGAACTTGGAACATTAAAAAAAAATTGAAATGGATTTTATTTTAATCCTTAAAATGGACTATTATATTCCAGAAGTATTAAAACAACCAAATATTAAAGTATTTTTGTTTGATATTCTGTTAACCAGAATATGAAAAACAACAACAACCAAAAACCCTATCCCTTCTATGCATTTCAGATAATTCAGCCAAATAAGCAATCTTCTTAACCCAAGTATATTATTACTCTCAGAGTCATCATTGTTATTCTTTCTGTTATTTCCTTCTCTTTTTTTCTTTCTTTTTTTGGTACTAAAGATTGAACCCAGAGGCATTCTGCCTCTGAGCTAAACACTCAACCTTATTTTATTTTTTATTTTCAAACAGGTTCTCCCTAAGTTGTTGAGGCTGGCCTCAAACCTGTGATCCTCCTGTCTCAGCCTCTCAAGTACTAGGATTACAGGAGTGTGCCACTGCACCTGGCTTAATTCCTCCTGTTAATAGCTACTTCCTGGAGGAATTAATAAATTCCAACACTGGTCTCTGCTTTACAGGCAACATCTCACAGGCAAATTGTCACTGTGATGCTATGAGGTGTGTGAGATTATTAGGTCCCACTATAACAAATGAGTAAACTGAGACTCAGAGAGGTTAAGTAAGTTATCCACGGTGGCCCACAGTTGTAATCCCAGTACTTGAGAGACTGAGACTGGAGGATCACAGGTTCATGGCCAGCCTCAGCTACTTAGTTAGGCTCTTTGCAACTTAGTGAGACCCTGTTTCAAAATAAAGAATAAAAAGTAGGGCTGAGGTGTAGCTCGAAGGTAGAATGCCCCTGGGTTCCATCCCCAGTACCACGAAAATAAAAATAAAAAAGTAACGAGTTTAGCCATGCATGGTGATGCACGCCTGTAATCTTAGTACTTAGGAAGCTGAGGAAGGAGAATCACAGTTTTTTTGTTTTTGTTTTGGGGGAGGGGTTGTGTGTGTGTGTGTGTGTGTATAGTAATGGGGGGTTGAACCCAGGGGCATTCTACCTCTGAGCTACACCCCTAGCCTGATTTTTTTTATTCTTTTTTTTTTTTTTGGCGGTACTGGGGATTGAACTCAGGGGCATTCTACCTCCGAGCTATACCCCCAGCCCTATTTTTTATTCTTTATTTTGAAACCGAGTTTCACTAAGTTGCGGAGTGCCTCACTAGGTAGCTGAGGCTGGCCGCGAACCCGGATCCTCCGGTCTCAGCCTCCCGAATGCTGGGATTACAAGCGTGCGCCATCACACCCGGCTTATTCTTTATTTTGAAATGGGGTCTCTCTAAGTTGCGAAGGGCCTCACTATGTAGCTGAGGCTGGCTATGAATCTGTGATCCTCCTGTCTCAGCCTCCCAAGTACTGGGATCACAGCATGCGCCACCACACTTGGCTCAGTATCACAGGTTTGAGACCACTTTCAGCAACTCAGTGAAGACCCTTGGCAACC
>PVLC010032775.1:0-17953 GCA_004027655.1 Graphiurus murinus
ATGCCTAATATTATATCCTGGACATAACTCACTGGAGGAGAGGTGCATCCAGGATATATTAGGCCTATGTATTTGTCTCTGTTCTTTAGTGTATCTGTAGAGGCCATAGCACTTACCTTTTAAATCCACATAATGTGATTTATACATCTTTTTCTCTATAGGCACTCATAGGCACTATTTATGTAGAGCACTCATCGGGAAACAAAGACAGTGGTGTCAGATTGAGAAATTATAATATACCACCGCACTGGTTCACTGGTTGCTGGCCAGTAAATTCTGAGAATGCACATATGTTCAGGAATTTGGAAACAAAGTGTACAATCATTATTGCAAGAAATTGGATATTCTGGTGCAGGAAGATTTGTAAGACATAGCAAATTTTGTAGGCTAAAATTAGAAGTTACTTTGTGTTTGTCTTTATAAATGTGAGATGTTTTTAGAAGGTCATAGCTAGCAAAAAGAAATGTTGACTTAGATACTCCTTTGGCAGTCCTACACCAAAAATTTTACCCCTTCTACAATAGAAGGGGTCCAATTTAATCAGCCTGCCACCAGGATGCTGTCTGGTCACCTTAAGGAATGATGCCATATAAAGACCTCAGTCTCCATCTTTGTGGTTGGCAGATTCAGTATTCAGCAATGGCAATAGACAGGTCAGACTTGGTGAGTCTATGTTGCTGAGACCATGCATAACCTCCATTCCTGTCACCATAACCACTTGATTTATGATTCCATTGAGCACTGACAGGGATGGCTGGGGAAAGAGGTTGACTGATATCTACAAACTAGATCATCCTATCCACTTGAGTATTAAAGTCCTCCTCTGCTGCAGTTACCTTTGAATGAGCATTAATATGGGACACAAATATCTTCACCTTCTTCATCTATTTGTAGAGTTCTGCCTGCATATCTTTTCCCCCAAAAGTCTTTGCCACCAGTTTACCACTCATATTAATTCCAGCTCAGCACCCATCCAGTCAAATCGGCTATAGCCCACGGATCAGAGTATAGTTGTACATTTGGCCATTTTTTTCATCTAAGTAAAATGAACCACCCAATACCCTGTGCACAGTTCTGCTCCTGAAATTTTCCCTCTCTACTGTCCTTTAGGGATGTCCCAGAGAGGGAATTTAGCACCCCTCCACTTTTGTGTGGTAACTTCGTATCATGTGGAACCATCTATAAACCAGGTCCTAGTTTTTTTCTCTTTCTCTGCCAACTTTAGGGTACACTCCATGAGGCCATAAGTTCATACTTGGGGACAGAAGGCATGGTAGCAGACATAAGACCCATGGACATTTTTAACTTACATATCCCTTCAACTTTCTCAGATCCAATCTAGTGTGCATCACTTGCATTTGTGATGAACTGCTACTGTACACATCCAACTTTATGGCTTATTGGGTCAGATAAAACACTTCATAATGGGAATCTCAGGTTATATGGCAACTTGGTGGCCCATATATAAGTATTGAGTTTCCACTAGGATCCAGCAGCAGGCCAAGAGCTCCTTCTCAAAGGAAAGAGAAGAGACTGTTTGCAAAAGGAGGCAGAGACTTGCAACAAAATCCTAAGAGTATCCTCTATGATTCACCTACGGAGGCCTGCCTAAGGCTCTAGACAGCATCTCTAATGGCCACTGGTGCTTCAAGTCTTATTAGGTCTGCTGAATCATAGGCCCAAAATGGTACAACAGCCTGGACCTGTTGCAAAGCCTTCCCCTGTCTGGGCCCCTGTTAAAGAAATCAACTTTTTGAGTCACTCAGTAGATAGGCTGGAGTAACATACCCAAGTGAGGAATGTGCTGCCTGCAAAATCCAAAGAGTCCTGTCAGGCATTGTGACTCTTTTTGGGTTTTACAAGTGGCAAGATGCAAGAACTTTTCCTTTACCTTAGAAAGACTCAGCTCCAACCAGTGGTCTCCTAGAAATTTTACAGAGGTATAAGGCCCTTCATTAACACATTCAGAGTGGTTACTAACTCTTTCTCAGTTGGTACAATCAACATAATTTCATCAACCTACTCAACCAATGTAATATCTTATGAAAGAGAAAGACAAACTCTGCAAACAAAGTTATGACACAGGCTGGAGAGTTGATATAACCCTGAGATAGGACAGTGAAGGTGCATTGTTGGTCTTGGTGGCTGGAAGAAAATTGCTTCTTATAGATAGTTATGGAGGAAAAGGCATTTGTCAAACCAATAACTACCTACCATGTACCAGGGAAGGTGTTAATATGCTCAAGCATGTAAACCACATCCAGTACAGTAACTGTAATTGGAATCATCACTTGGTTAACCTTACAATAATCAACTGTCACAGATAGTTTTAGTCCATGTTAAGTCAGCTTCAAAGCAAGATCTGGTGCTACAGGTCCTCAGGGAGTAATGGTGGAAAGCAGAGAGAAGAGAGATTGTTATCAGCTCTTGGTGTCAGGGAAGAGAGAAAAATAGGAAGCTAAGGCAGCTACCAATGGAAAATGCTCTCCTTGGCCATGCCCCCTGGGGCTCTTCCTTAGCAATCAAGTACCACCTCCAACATGTATGACTTGTCTACCACATGAGGTTTGAGGAGATGTTTAACTCCAGACTGTCATGCTGTCTTTGAATAATTGCACAATAATTCTATCTATAAACCTCATTCTCATGTGTACTTATGAACATTTCAACTATATACACATACCTAAATTGAAAAACATGAAATGATATTCATACTCGATTGAACAATAAAAAGTAAAGTAACACCTATATGATATAATGTTAAATAGGAACAAGATTGAATAATCTATAAATATATGGACAACTTGAATAGTTTGTGAAGTCATATTATGAATCCAGAAAAGATGATATTTAGAATAAACATATAATTCCCATGAAGTTTTCAAAAGGCAATACTAATTGATACTTGTGTCAGATACTTGTAGATAGTGAATCACTATAGCAAGGTAATCATTGTGATAAAATCTTATTATGTCTAAAGCTGAGAGTAGGAGTAAGGTATGGGTACTGACTATTGGAGTACTGGTAATATTTTTTTCTTGATCTATATTGGATTTATATAGTTATTTGTTCATAAATATACTTAAAATATTTTAAATATTAAGTGATGATAAGGAAAGGCCATTTTTTTCAAACATTTTGATTTTTATTGTACATGTAATAGGAAAGTAGAGAAAGTTAACATAAAGAAAAAACAGATTTTATGTTTTAAAAATCAATGAACAATATATGGCTAATTACTTATAAAAGATTTTAAAAATGAAGACAGTTCATTTTTGCATTATAATGATCACTCTATTGATATATGAACAGCTTATTTTGAAGATATAAGCAATATGACTTCTGGAAAACATTTGACAGGTCAGTGATGAATATATAACATATTTTTCTTATTACAGTAACTAAGTAGACATATATATCATTCACAGAGGAGGAGAGGTAATTTTATTGAGAGAATGTCAAAGGTATAATTTAATAAAATATGGTTGTGTCACTCAATAATAGATATAAATATTATAAGAAGTGAATTGAACTTTTAATTTGATATCAGAATTTCTTTTATTGAACTGATATAGTATAGTCATAATAAAATAAGTGAGACATACACCTAGTAGCTAATATTTTCGACATCCCTTTTTTCTAAATTTAGGCAATATTTTCTTAATATAAACTCAAGCTCTCATTTTCATAGAAATAGTATGAACTGCAACAAAACAAATTGTGTTTTAGGAGACTTGTGTCAAAAACATGAGTGATAACTATTTAAAAATGAATCCAGTAAAATAATTGATCATCTGTGTTTACAGTATTTCATTAAGAAAACTTAAAGTAAATGCAAACCTAAGAAGCAAGTTTCTAAATATAGAATCCTTATTCTTTATTCTATTATTCAGTGTCTAGTGAATGAATATTGAAATGTAATTTTTTACAGGAACTCCTCCCATGAAGTGAATCAGACTGAAATATAATTGTATCAAACAAAGAAAAGAAGTCAATCTGAATGCTAAAATCCATTGTATATTTAATATTTAATTGATTTAAAACATGAACATCTATTAATGTAAAATTAATGCATCACCAAAACTTATGTGAAAGAAATAAATATGGTTTTGAAATAATTAAACATATTATTTAACTGAATTATATTGAAGATTAGACTTAAATATCCTCTTGACTGTGTATTTTACTTCTTTGTTCCTTAGGCTGTAGATGAGGGGATTCAGCATGGGGACCATGACCGTATAAAGCACAGTGGCCACTTTAACAAAAAGCATTGAACTTTTAGAGTTGGGAACACAGTAGAGAAGGAGGATGACCCCGTGGAAGATGCTGATGACCATCAGGTGGGAGGCACAAGTAGAGAAGGCTTTGCGGAGGCCACCCTTAGAAGGCATCCTGATGACAGTGACAACTATGAAGACATAGGAGGCAAGAGTAATCAAGAGGCTACAAGCCTTACTAAATACATAAATGACTAAAATTTCTAGCTGGCTGAAGGAGGAATCAGAACAGGACACAGAAATGATGGCAGAAAACTCACAGCCAAAGTGATTAATGATGCCTGATCCACAGTAGGAGAGTTGCACAAGGGAATATGTGAGTATCCCTGAACATAGTCCACCCCACATATAAGATCCAGCAACTAGGAGAGCACAGAGCTTAGGAGACATAGCAACCGTGTAGAGTAGGGGGTTACAAACAGCCATGAACCTGTCATAGGCCATCACTGCCAACATGAACATTTCTGTAATCACACATGTGCACCCCCCAAAAAATTGTGTCATGCATCCATTGAAGGAGATAGTTCTTTCTTCCACAACTAAGATCTCCAGCAGTTTGGGTGTAACTACACTAGAATAACAAATATCCAAAAAGGAAAGATGACTGAGGAAAAAGTACATGGGTGTGTGAAGTTTGGGATTGATCTTTCTGACCACAATTATGCCCACATTGCCCACTATAGTGACTGTGTAGACCAAGAGGAACAGCAGGAAGAGGGGTGCCTGGAGGTGTGGGAGTTCTGAGAAACCTACTAGTATGAATGTAGACACATAACTTTTGTTTCCAAAATCAAGTAATACCATTCTGTATAGAGGAGGAGGAGAAAGGAGCAGGAGGAAGAGGAAAGAAAGAAAATATTGAGCAGCAGAACTTGATGGTGTGGAGGTGGAACTTAGCTAAAGCTCAATATGAATATGTGAGATCATATATGGTCACTGTGCATTCATGAGTGTTCTGCTTCACTTTGGATCTTTACTTGGTCACCTGCTGACTTATTATAATGGACAATTAGTTTTATCCTTCAGTGCTCTAGTTGTCTTCTCTGAAAAAAAAAAGTAGCGCTGATCAATAATATTATTTCCTATGAAGAACATATGAATACATGTGAATTTATAAAGCTTTTTGTAAAATATATTTATCATACAAGAAAGGACATATAGCAAACTTTGGGAAGCAGTAGGCCGATCATACTAGCAGTATGATCATAGATGGGCATTGTTTAGAAGATTAAGTAATTGAAATATGTAAACAAACACTTACTAGACAGGCAAGTGGAACACACCTGTAATCCCAGCTTTGGGCAGGTCCAGGTAAGGAGATTGATTGTTTGATTTCCGGTAAGAGGATTGTTTGTTCTCAGGTCAACATAGCTAGACCCTGTCTCAAAAATAAAAGAGACAATAAATGAAAAATCTTAATACCAAAAATGAAGGAGGTGAATAAAATGCATTTATAAGACACTAAATGTGGCATATTGCTATAATAGATTTTTACCTTTACTTGTCCTAGTCTGTTATCCAAAGGATCACAAAAGATATATTTAACTGGGCACAGTGGCACACATGTGTAATTCCAGTATATGGGATGCTGAGAGGAGGATCCCAGTTTTGAGGACAGTGCATAGTAAATTAATGACTTTCTGTATTGAAATTGAAAAAATAAAAAGTGCTGGAGGAAGAAGTTCAATGGTATGGCATCCCTGGATTCAATCCCACTACCACACACACCATTTTTCCATCAACTAGATTCAGTAAATATATCTCCATCATGTGACACTTATAAGTTTATAAATTCAATTATAACAAATTCCTGAGAAATCATTTGAGACTATCCTCAAAATTTTCACATTTTTTCATATTTCTTAATCAGTTTTATGTTGTCATGACATAATGTATAAAACAAAAATAAGCAAATGTGTATTTACTTCAAGTATGAACCCATAAATAAAAATAAAATATCATACAAAAGAATAAGAAAATCTTTCTTTATGTGATTAACTTAGGTGTGGTAGCCAAAGAGGAATAGCAGAGTATGTAAGATTGAAAAATATGAACTTTCTGTTTTTGTAATCTACTAGAATTCTAAATACTTGAAATTTAATAAGATACAGTATGAATAAAATAATATTTATGGAAATTAATATGGAAACCAATTAAATATGTAGAACCATCTTGAACATATCTAAGAACAGGTACAATTTTTATCTTTGCTTGTAATAACTGCCACTTACAACCCCAGGCACAAAGCATCAGCTACACTGTCACATGTCCATTGCATAGGAGATTGGTTGAACTTTTGTCATCTGTATTCAGTTAGTCACAGGTGTTGACCAAAATACTTCTCTTTATATTTAGCATTTACATCACTTTTGTTTGACTATACTCAAGGATCTTAATACACTGAGACACAATTTACTTTTCTGCAAGAAAACCAGGAAATACCATTGTATCAGCAAGAGTTCTGAACTTGGTTTGGAGACAAAATTCCTGGGATATGTTCAGATAAGAACTTGCTGGTGACTTTTTTTTTTTTTTTTTTTTTTTTTTTTGGTGTGTTGTGATTAAGTTCAGAGGGATAGAGGCATGCATGCACACAGCATTCATTGAGCCCTCTCCCAGTTCCCACCCCATTCTCTCTCCCTCCCCACTCTCCTGAAAAGATGTCCTTTTAACATTAGTTTTTTTAAAAAAAATTACATCCTAATAACTATATTCCATTGTGTATTAGAAATAAAAGGATAAAAGACTTTTTCAAATATTCCAAAACATCTTAATTGGTCCTCATGTTTTTTTCATCAGTAAAAATCTGCATTTGTTTATATGTTTAATTTTTCATTTATATCTCACTTGGTTAAATAATATTCTAGGGGATCCAATCAATATTCTTGGTATAATATTAACTTTATTGATCAGGTGTCAGCAGTAAGAACTAGATCCACAACCCAGGTTAAGCCTACCCAGGACTGGATAGAATGAAGTAAATGCAGTAAGGAAAGAGTGAAAAGCAAAGAAATTTGAAAATGTGTCTTCCAATTTTCTTCTTCTGTTATCAGCTCTCATTTGGGTACAAGAATCCTTGTAAGACAAAGAAAATTCAATCCAACTATTCTTTAGCCAAGGATACAGTAACTTAAAAGAGTTTTTGATAGTACTTCATTACAAAATGCATGATATTGAGATTATTCTAGGTGCATTTCTATACTGTCCCTGGACAGTATATAAACACACTAATTTGTCATTAAATATAATGCTCTATGCTATAACTTTGTAATTTTTATTATATAAAATGACTACTTTTTATAACCCAGTGCAATGGTCCCATTTCTTCTCTTAGTATTTTATACCATGCCCCATTTCAATGGCAAGTTCCCTACATAGCTCTTACATGAAAACTTTTCTGGTTAATATAAATATCATAACTGCTGTTCAGATATATTATGGAATATTTTGTTATTTTGCTTATATATTCATATTTCTGTTAACCTTTATTTTTCATTAAAATTCATGAGGACAAAACTTTCATTTAACATTTTATTTATAACTTCCACTGTACTTCACATATCATTTAAGTACCGAATTTCAAACTCAGTAGAATGATTCTAGGAAGTATGAGAGGAGACTTTAGCCTAAGTACGTACCATTGACTGAACGAAATAGACATTATTTTCCGTTGGTGCTCATAGTTTTTTCCATTTCCCTAAGATTGTTCTGGATTTCAATATATTTTATTAAAATGAAATTATACTTGATAAAGAAACAACTCACCAAAAGCCAGGTGGTCCTGATGTACATCTTAAAATTGCTGGCTTTCTTGCTACTATTATTAAAATGATGCACAATCTTTCTCTGAATTAATATTGCATTGAATGCAATGAGTGACCATTGCAAATATAATTTAATAAACCAGGGAACTGATTACATTTTTCCAACTGTCAGAAAAATTTAAGAGCAGCGTAGAGATGTCTTTGAGGAAGAAATTGTCTTTAAAATTTCACACCATGAAGAAGATTGTTTTATATCTCACTGCTGGACCTTAGGTACAGAGATCCTGCAGGAGGTTCAATTTTGGTTGTCATTAGCTACATGCAGGATAATTAGAGGTGGCTTCTTCCTCTGTTACTTAGAATTTATTTTTATAAATCATAATTTCTTCTAATATGTTGAACTTCACATCTTGGAAACAACTTACAGGTTTTACTTCTGGAAATCATGGGGAGAAAATAAATGAAATCACAGTCACATCTACTCTTATAACCTACATATGGTTATAGTTGATTTATTGCTCATTTACCTTTGTCTGAATGGTTTTTCTCTTTTGTTTTGTTTTGTTTGCCTGTTTGTACATGCTTTTATAGAGATACATACTTAACACTGTACTATAGATATTTTTTCTATGCTCAATTCCATAGGCCTTTTATATTCTATGTATGTCTCACTGCGGGATGAGAGAATCGGAATATGCTGGGTGCCAGGATTCTATTGTAATACCTTCTCTGTTCTTCAATGTATTTGTATAGGCCATAGCACTGATATTTTAAATCCAAGTAACGTGATTCATACATGCATTTCTTTGGGCACATATCAGGAAATAAATGCAGAAGTATCAAAGATTGATCCATAAAAATATATCAATCCATTCGTTTTAAGCCATTGGAATCTTGAGACAGGTACATAGGACCAGGTGCATTTGTGCAAAGACAAAATGTGCAAAGATTATTCCAGGGAATTGGATATTCCAGTGCACAAAGAATTGGAATACTCAGAAAAATTGTAAGCTAAAATTTAGCAGGAAATTCATTTTTTTGTGTTTATAAGTGTGGAATGTTTTGAGAAGGACATGGTTTCCAAAAATAAATGTTTTTTAGACACTTCTTTGGCAGACCTACACCAACACATTTGGTCTGGTATTTCAATTGAAGATAAGCAGAGATTAACTCACTTTAAAGTCCAAGCAAACTGCTCTCTTTTTCTTTTCCACATACCTCAGTATGTTACATAAGCCAAGCCCAAAATGATAAAGATAACTGATATCTATGTAAGAATGAAAGCAACTTAACTATCTCTACAATTTATGAAAATATTGAATTCAAGGTGTAAATACGTATTTGAAGATGAAGAGAAATTAGTTTCATACACACAGATTTCTTGAACAAAACCTGTTTGCCTTCCTGAAAAATATTAGAATCACTGATATTTATAATTGTAACCCAGTAATATATAGAGTTAAAATTTTCAAAATAAATTGCACAAATGTATCTAGAATTACATTATACTTTGCAGTGAATGACCAGAGAACTTTATTTCTTTTACCTCCTCTTTTTAATATTGCTTTTATCATTTAACTCAATTTTGTTGTATGTGAGAAATAATCCTACAATTTAGAAACATTTATTATCTTAAAAATCATGGTTGGCACAAATAGGGAACAAGAAACGGACAATTTGGAGTAGAATATATAGTACAGCAGTATTTTTTACTTGATTTTACTCTAACTATTCCTTTTGTCTGACATAAAGGTTTATTTTAGTATTTCAAGCCATCAGAACAATATCTTTATTTCCTCTTTTTTCCCTCCTGTCTTTCTTGGGCTTCGTTAAGTTCCTGTTCATCTTAGCTAAGGCTCTGAAAAATGCAATTTAGGGCCACACAGAATATTTTCAAAATATGCACCCATGTGAACTCAAATCCACAAACTACCTATTCATAAATATATGAGATCGATTCCTAGAGAATCTTAAACATGTGTGTGACATGAGCTCCAAACAAGACAATTTACAAATTCCATATTCAAATTAAAAGTATAAATAATTTAATTCACTAAATAATATAGAATAATTAATCATTTTCAACTGCAAACAAACTTTTCATACCTTATTGTTGGTAGAAAGCATTTCTCTGCACTATGAGATCAGTCATGTTACATTTTCAATGTTATGCTGGCAGAAGAGTGACCATTTCACATTTTAATTTTATTAATTAATTAATTTGGTTTTTTAATCATTTTTTATTTCACATATTTGTTTATTTCTGGGTTTGGTCCTCAGTACCTCACACATCCTAGGAAAATGCTCTACCATTTAATTACAGCCTTAGCTGTTAGCCTAGACATTAAGGAACCTTGCACATTTTCACATGACCTCTAAGCTTTGTGACAATCTTAGAAGATAGCTAGACAATGGGTCTGAAGTTGATGAAAGACAAATACTATAATCATTAGTGATGAAAACAGACTTGCTATGAAGCAAAATTTTTCTGATCTCCATTGCCTAATTCAAATTGGTTTACCTGTAGTTCCTTGAAAACAATTAGTCATATTTTTAAGGCAACGGATTTAGGGTAGTCTTGACAATGTGTTTTGGCAGTAGCTTATATTAACATTAATACACACATGTATAGCCATTTTCTTCATGACAGAATTAAAATTTCAGAACCACAAGAGAGAAATGACATGTTTGTAGCAAATGTCATATGACAACAAAATACTCATATCATGAAAATGAAGTTGTTAATGAGTGTTGGTGTTCGCTTCATCTCTACTACTCTACTATGCTGGTATTAACTATGCTTGCCTGAACTACCTTTAAATTCTCATTTAGGAATTCTGGTTCAAGTAATGCTCACTATTCATATTGTGCTTGTCTCTAAACTCAAGGAGAGATGAAACCATTCAGAAGCATTTAGGTTTCTTCCGTGAACTACTTTACAATACAATCACTAACATTGCATTTTCCAAGTAGGTCACATGGGAACTATCCTCTGTCCACAGGGAAGTATGATAAAGACAAATAGGAACAAATAATGATGAAAATTATAGCATTCTATCCTAGACACAAACCTAAAGTCTCCCCCCAAAATAAATGCAAAGTAATCCACAGGGAAAAATATCAAGAACTAAATATATTCTTAAGTGTAATGAAGAAGAATGTCTCCTACATATCAAGGTAGGTAAGTATGGTCTAAAATAATTAGAAATCCATTACAAAAGTAATTTATTTGACTAAGTTAAAATTGAAATGTTTTTTGAATTAAGTGTAAAAAAAGTCCAATTTATGGAAATATTTTCAGGGCATATACTAAAAAAAGTGATATTCATATGCTTTCTCTAATATGCAGGGAGAAAGTGGGTCATAAGGGACTCTAGATGAAGAAGGAGAAACCTTAGATGAGCAAAGAAGGTGACTTAACTGAAGGTGATAGAGGGGGGGAGGGAAACACCCTAATGTACATGATGTACTTTCACAAACATACCAAAGTCAATCTCTAGACTGAACTTAAGAAGGAGGGAGGAAGAGGGAATGGGGTGGGAATTGGGGAAGCATTAAATGAAGAATGTGTGCATGTATGCCTTTACCAGTTTGTACCTAACCAAGATATATGATTACAATGCATGAATAATAAAAATAAATAAAATAAAATTCCATGAAATCCATTTACCATACATTCATATTTCTGTATTAATTAATATATGGTATCTTTACTTTTCTAGGCTTGTACTATCAATAAGGGCTCATGAAATATATATTTATATATAGACCCTACAATTAAATTTTAAAACACATATATTTCACATAATAAGCATTAAGAATTTCCCTATTAATTATATTCTGTTAATATATTCTTATATATCTAATCACTTATAAGATTATGAATTCAATAATGCAAAATAGTACATTAAGTGAAATTAGTTATAAAAAGTGAATGGTTAGATGTTTTCTCTCATATTCGAAAGCTAGGGAGAATTTGGGCAATAGGAGGGACTCCAGAAAAAGAATGATAAACCTTAGTGAAGTGAGGAAAGGGACCTAAATGAGGGAGTCAAGAACAAGGAGGAAGACTTGAGGAGGTTGGCACTTGAATGAACATGATATACATACACGAATTTATCAATTGCAATCACAATGTCTTGCAGGGAGATGTGGGGAGGAGGAGGGAGTGGGGCTGTTGGGGTAGGGATCACTGTGTGCTGTGGGTATGTGTGTTTCTATCACTCTGAACTTCACGATGTATGATTACAATTTAGCAATAAAAAGATGAAAAATAATCTCTCAAGAAGTACTTGAATATTTTCTTAAATATTTCACCTCATTTGTATTTCTTACCCAATCTATTGTCAGTACACAAAATAAATTTTATTTATCAGAAAATATTATCTAAACAAAATCTAGTATTAAAATAATAGTTGATATAAAATAACAATAAACCCTTTCTTCATGTGGCAAACTGATATGGTAGCTACAAAATAATACAACAGATTATGTAAGATTAAAAATTAATTTCATGTCTATATATAAAGTAATCACTACTAATCTCATGTAATGCATGGATATCAATGAAGAGAGGTATGTAGGTGATATTTGCATATATGTTTGTATCATAATTTCAATATGTCAATGTAAAGTATTTAAAAATGAAAATTGTCAATCTACAAAACCCATTAGCCTTTCTATACTCAATGAATCCACTAAAAAGGAATCCAGAAAACATTTCCATTCATAATATCCTCAGAAACAGTAAAATATGTAGGAATAAATCTAACCAAGGAAGTAAAAGACCTTTACAATTAAAATTTTACAACTTTTTGCCAGCTACTGTTCTGATAGAGGACTAATATCTAGGATATACAGAGAACTCAAGAAACTCACAGCTAAGAAAACAAATAATCCAATCAGAAATGGACAAAGGATCTAAATAGACACTCACAAAAGAAGAAATACAAATGGCCAATAAATGTATGAGGGAATGTTCTACATCATTAGCAATCAGAGAGATGTAAATCAAAAATGCTTTGAGATCTCACCTAACTCCAATCAGAATGGCAATCATAAAAAACACGAACAACAATAAATGCTGGCGAGGGTGTGGAAAAGTGGGAACCTAATACATTGTTGGTGGGATTGCAAATTAGTTCAGCCACTTTGGAAAACAGTATGGAAGATGAATGAGAGTGAACCTACTATATGATCCAGCAATACCACTTCTGGGTATCTACCCAAAAGAATGGAAACCAAACTATCAGACGGACACATGTATATCTATTTATAGCTACACAATTCACAATTGCCAAACTATGGAAACAGCCAAGATGTCCATCGACAGATGAATGTATTATGAAACTATGGGATATGTACACAATGGAATTTTACTCAGCCATAAAGAAGAACAAAATCATGTTATTTGCAGGAAAGTGGATGCAACTGGAAACATTATGTTAAGTGAAATTAGTCAGTCAAAAAAGTAAAAAAGCATATGTTCTCCCTAATATGTGGATACTAGGGAGAAGAATGGACATAAGAGGGATTCCAGATGAAGGAGAAACCCTCGATAAGCAAAGAAGTTGACTTAACCAAAGGGGATGGATGGGGGTGGGGAGACACCCTAATGCACATGATGTACTTTCACAAATATATCAAAGTCAATCACTAAACTGAACTTGAGAAGGAGGGAGGGTGAGGGAGTGGGGTGAGAATTGGGGAAGGGGTTAAATGAGAAATATGTGCATATATGGCTTTATCAGCTTGTACCTAACAAAGATATAAGATTACAATGCACCAATTAATAAAAAATAAATAAATAAAGATATCAAAGAAGTATTTAGAAGATGGAAAGATCTCCCAAGCTCTTGGATAGGCAGAATAAATATTATCAAAATGGCCATTCTATCAAAGGTGATCTACAGATTCAATGTAATTCTTATCTTCTCCTGATCTCTGCTTCAATGAATTAAAAAAAATTCAAGAAGTTCCTTCCGAGTATGACGTCCTTCCTCCTGGGTAACACTGTGTACCTCACCTCTGGGAGTCTGCTTAGACTTGCTCCTATTTACAGTCGGGAAGAAAAAGCAGGTGATGATGGTGTATGATAAGGAGTATCACCATTGTCTTGCTCTGTTTTCATAGGCAATGCCAGGTTAGTTACCTCAAAAAAGGATGGAGAAACCAATTAAGAAGAGGACGGAGAGGTGACTTCTGGCAAAATAAACTCATGCAAATGTAGCAATTCAATCTCCTCAGTTTCCTTAGTATCACCTTATACATTTCCACAACCAAAGGATCCCAGTATCTTCCAAATGGTGACTTCATTTTAACTTCAGACACCATTCCAGATGAGACTAAACCTTGTTGTAATTAGCCAACCATGGGATGAGATCTTGTGTTTGACTTTTGGAAACTTCAGCCCTATGGCTACAAGAGAAAAGATTCTCCTTCAAAGCACACTGGGAAGACTTTACCCTGGCTATGCACTCCTGGAGCTTATGAATTCAATCGCTGAACTCATCCTTCTCCTTTGTTACTTTGTCCAGAGTTGCCAAGAGCATTATGCCATTAACATCATGCCATTCCTCAGTTTTCCAGAAATGTTCAAAAGTATTATGTACTTACCTCTTTTCCTCTCACAAGGGGTGAATTAGGAAAATCAAATTCATTGACTTGGGGTATCTCTTTAAACAGTTCCTGCCATGAATTATCAGCACTCTCCATACCATCAGAAGGAGAGTTTTTAGCAAAGTTAGACCTAACTAAATTGAAGAGTCAACCTTAGAAACCACAAAGCCAACTAAAGAAATTCATCCTCATAATTCTGTTTCTCTAGAAGCACCACTGGTACTAATTCCTCTTTTAGTCAGAATTCACATCACTATGACACAAAATACTTGACAACCACAAAATAAAAGAAGGAGGGTTTATTTGCTTGTGATTCTGGAGATTTGTTAGGTTAGCTTGCAAGAAGGAGCTGGGGCTGAAGATCCTCAGGGAATAGTGGCGGGGATCATAGTGGCAGGGAACATAGAATACCAGGAAGCTAAGGCAGCCACCAGTGGAAAATGGTGTCCTTAGCCATACTCTAAGGGCTCCCTCCTTAGCAACAAATCCCCATCTCCAACATGACGGCCTTGTCTTCCTTTTCTTTCATATGAGGTCTGGGAGATTTTTTAAATACAAACTATAATGATATCCTTAACATTGAAAGCTAGGTACAATAGTTCTAGCTGCATAGTAGTTCTAGTTAGAGAACTAATTCTCATGTATATTTATCAAAATTGTGATATACACATATCTAATATTGAAAATCTCAAATGATCTTCATACTATATAGAACTATAAAAAAGTAACACATGATGAAATTTTAGATAGGAACAAGATTGAATAATCTAAACTATGTGGACAATTTGAATATTTTGTGAAGTCATATTGTACAATTATAAAGGACAATACATCAATACATGAAAGAAACACTATATCATTCCCATGAATTTTGCAAACAGGAAATTTTAATTGGTATTTCTGGAAGATACCCGTAGATAGTAAATCACTATAGCAAGAGCATCATTAGGTAAATGCCTTATTTTTCTAAAGGAAAGAGTGAGAGTAATGGAAGGGTAGTGGCTATTCCTTCTCATGATCTATCCTGAATTTAAATAGCAACTTATTTAAAAATACATTTAAATATGGTTTAAAATTTAAATGATGGAAGAAAATTAGGCATATGCTACTCTTTTCAAAGATTTTGATTTTCATTTTGTATATAATAGGAAAATAGATAATATTAACTTAAGAAAGGAGATTCTATATTTTGCAAATCAACGAATAATCTGGGATTAATTACTTTAAAAAAGTTTTAAAAGCAAGACAGGTTAATTTTGTATTGTAATACCTCTGAGTACAGAGATATGAACAAATAGACTCTTTTGAGGATAGAAATATGACAGAAAATATGTGACAGTACAGTAGGAATATATGAAATAAGTTTTCTTGTTTAATTACCATGTAGATATTGACATCATATGCAGATAGAGAGTATGTAAGCTAACTCTGAGAATGTGTGATCAAAGGTCACACATAATATTTATATATTACATCATTCTTATAATATGTATATATTATAGAGGGACAAAACCATAATTCAATAAAATTAAATAACAGTGATATATAAATATTATTAGAATGTAATTGAACATTTAATTTCATATCCTCATTTCAACAACTTTTATAGAACTAGTGTACCATTCATAATCATATACAT
The DNA here is from genome assembly GCA_004027655.1 of Graphiurus murinus. Taxonomy (NCBI): domain Eukaryota; kingdom Metazoa; phylum Chordata; class Mammalia; order Rodentia; family Gliridae; genus Graphiurus; species Graphiurus murinus. Next base: position 16,302 of record PVLC010032775.1, read on the forward strand.
ATTAGCTAATATTTGCCACATCTCTTGGTTTCAATTTAGATGATATTTTCACAATATGAACCCAGGGTTCCCATTTTAGTTGAAATAGTGTAAGTTAAAACAAAAATATGTGTTTTATGGGAAATGTAGAGTAAAAAATGAGAGTTAAAATGATTTAAGAATGAATCCAGTAGAAAAAATTATCACTTGTGTTTTCAATATTTTATTAAGAAAACTTAAAGGTAAACCAAAATTAGGAATTGAGTTTCTAAATATAGAGTTCTTCATCATCATTGTATTGTGCAGTATCCAGTAAGAAAATGTTGAAATTTAATTCTTTCAGAAACTCCTCAGATGAAGTGAATCATTATGAATTTGTATCAAAACAAAAAAATAGCAAGTCAATCTAAACACTGAAATTTATTTTATATCTAATATTGAATTCAGTAAAAACATAAAAATATATATATTAAAATTTAAAAAGTATCACCTATATATGTGAAAATAATAAATGAATAAATATTTATTTGATAATTATATGTAATAATAAACCACTTTATAATGACATATTGTTTATATTAATTACTATATTAAATTTAATACATTTTAATATATTAATCATTATATTCATAATATATCACTTAGTAGTAAATTTAATTATCACTTGATAATAAATATATCACATGAATAAATATATCACTTAATCCAATTACATTGCAGTTTGGAATGGAGCATCTTCTTGACTGTGTCTTTCACATCTTTGTTCCTTAGCTGTAGATGAGGGGATTCAGCATGGGGATAATGACTGCATATAGCACAGTGCCTACTTTGACAAAGAGCCATGAGCCTTTGGAGTTGGGCACACAGTAGAGAAGGAGGATGACCCCATGGAAGATGCTGATGGCCGTCAGGTGGGAGGCACAAGTAGAGAAGGCTTTGCGGAGGCCACCCTTAGAAGGCATCCTGATGACAGTGACAACTATGAAGACATAGGAGGCAAGGATGATCAGGAGGCTACAAGCCTCACTGAAGGTAGAAATTATTAAAACTGCCAGCTGGCTGAAGGAAGGATCAGAGCAGGATACAGAGATGATGGCAGAAATCTCACAGCAAAAATGATTAATGATGTCTGATCCACAGTAGGAGAGTTGCACAAGAGAATATGTAAGTGTCCCTGAACATAGTCCACCCCACATGTAAGATCCAGCAACTAGGAGAGCGCAGAGCTTAGGAGACATAGCAACTGTATAAAGCAGGGGGTTACAAACAGCCATGAACCTGTCATAGGCCATCACTGCCAACATGAACATTTCTACAAAAACACAGGCACCGCCAAGGCAAAACTGAGTCATACATCCTTTGAAGGAGATAGTTCTTTCTTCCATAACCAAGATCTCCAACAGTTTGGGTGTAACTGTACTGGAATAACAAATATCCAAAAAGGAAAGATGACTGAGGAAAAAATACATGGGTGTGTGAAGTTTGGGATTGATCCTTCTGACCACAATTATGCCCACATTGCCTGTGACTGTGACTGTGTAGACCAAGAGGAAGAGCAGGAAGAGGGGTGCCTGGAGGTGTGGGTATTCTGAGAAACCTACCAGGATGAACATGGTCACAGAACTCTGGTTTCCCAAATTAAGTGCCATCATCTTTATTGAAAAAGAAAATAA
>PVLC010032776.1:0-17964 GCA_004027655.1 Graphiurus murinus
GAGGCCCCAATAAAGACGCTGCCTGAATGTTGCTGGTTCGAACCTCTTTTATTATATCTCTCTCTTTCTGGGATCAAGGGCACTACACAAGCAGTAACAAACACAGTACAGAAGTCGTCTTTCCAAATAGTGCCTTTCCAACAGACTTCCAATAACCCCTCTCTCTAGCAATCTGTCTTCCACTAGCAACCCACAACTTTTCCTCCCCGAACTTCCCAGCAACCCACTCCAGCCTTTCCCCAACAGCAACTCTTTCCCCAGCAACAACAACCGCAACAACAACCAGCAACTCTGTCCAGCAACTCTGTTCAGCAACTCTCTCAAGCAGCAACAACTCTCTCTTGGGCGAGAGGCGGAGGCTCTTAAAGCCACCCAGGGCCTAAGCCACGAGGCGTCTCATACAGCTCTCACCTGGGCTGGCCACGAGTCGGGCGTGCTGGTGCACGCACTCTGGCGTGGGGCAGCCCCAGAATGTTATCCACCTGCAGCCGCTTCTGGCACTCTGCCAGGCGCCATCTAGAGGCGAGGTCTAGCCGGCCGAACTAGGCCCCCGACAATTTGTTATGTAGCATAGCCTAGCCTATACTGAAGTATATACTTCTCTATCCCTCAGCATCCCTTGTACTTCCCTTTGACTCCACGTCAAGACACATCCTGGCTCCAACCACCTCTCACCATCTCTGTTACTGCTCAGCCCAGGCCACAAGCTCTCTTTTGTCTGAACTAAGACAATGACCGCTCATTGTTCTCTTTGTTTTAACTTTTAGCCACCTCAATTTTTTGTTATGGGCATAGATACTAGAGTAATCATTTTAAAGCAGTTCCAATCAAGCAATCTCACTCTTCATTCTGAAGTGCTTTAGGGGTTTCCTATGAAGCCTGGAAGAAAACTTAAATGATTGACCATAAGTTCTAGGACCCCGTGTGATCTCCGTCTGTCCTCACACCCCTCTTGTGCTTTACTCTCTTGCCATGTACTTCATAAACACTGGCCTTCACCTTGCTTCCCCAACTCCAAGGCGTCCCCTCAGCGTGAAATGCGCGGTGCTGAGCTTCACTCATCTGATCTCTCACCCCAACATCACCTCTTCAGAGAGCTCCCCATTCTAGAAATCCAAAGGACCTTCCCAACACCACCTTGTTGTCAACTGACGTGTCTCTGGCTTAGGGGGTCTTTGCTTATAGCCATCCCCAGGAGGATGTTGTCACCTCTTTCAAACAGGGGCATTTGCTTATAACTGTTTCTCCAGAGTGCAAGGAAGTCTTAGTTAGGATCTGTGGACCACCTCAGTGAATATGTGAGTCAGTGTGTGAGTGACGGTGTCTAACTAGGACAATGATATTAGGTCGAAACCTGGGAGGAGCCAGGCCAGGCAAGAATGGGGTCAAACAAAGTTTTATTCCAACATCTGCAGGAAGCCAGGCTGATACCAAGAGTAGTGTCAGCACCAAAAGTCAGGGTGGAAGTTTTATTCACAGGGGAGGGGTATGTGAGCTATACAAAAGATCCAGAGGTTTGTGAATTTTTAGCGTAGCCTGAAATGGTTGGGTACCGGTTTCTCAGGGTCCAAGCAGAGGGGAATAATCTTCAAGGTGTCATGGAGCAGGAAGGAGCTGGCTCCTCAAGGTCCAAACGGGAGGAACCTGGGCTTCTCAAGTTGAAATAGGAGAGACCTGGGCTTCTCAAAGTCCAAATGGGAGGCACCTGGGCTTCTCAAGTTGAAATAGGAGGCACCTGGGCTTCTGGCAATTGAAACAAGAGAGACTTGGGTTTCTCATGGTTGAAACAGGAGGGACCTGGGCTTCTCAGGATTGTAATGGGAGAGAATAATCTCCCATTATAGCACAGTACACCATGAAACAGGTGAGAGTAATCTTTAGCACAGTACAACATTTGTAACAAAATGGGAAAACATTTCCAAGGGCAACTGGCTGGGTGAGATTAAGTAGCTAGGGGTTTTGTCCTCACAAACAAAGGGAGGCAAGGAATGGGAGGGGGCTCCGAGCAAAGGGGCCGACTGGGTACAGTGGAGGTGAGTAGGGTACCGTTGGGAGTGGGCCTCCTGGGCCATTGGGCCCCACTGCGAACACTGACGTCCACACCAACCTTGATGGAGGTCTCCTGTCCTGCCTTAGTGAGGTGCCCCGTGGGGTACAGCAGGTGCTCCGAGTCCCTCCTCCCTGCCTGTGAGAGCAGAGGGGCGTGCTCCTCCTGCGGCCTTCAGGATGTGGGAGGTACAGTGCTGTAGAGTGATGAACCAGGGAACTCAGTCATTTGTGGCAGCCTTCCCAGAGATCATTCAGGATAGCATAATATAAAGATGTAGCTTAATTTCTGCTCTGTTCTGAAACCCGATGGTTATATTAACAACAGCAGCCGTGAAGGATGCGCCAGAGAGTCTCCATTAGGTATCCCTGTGTGGTATCGATTGCTGTGGAAAGCTACGCACTTAATAACTATTTCAGTGTTTGTTTTCTGTTTCATTTGAAGATGCAAGTAAATAGCCCCGGCAGTGTGGGGCTGAAGGAGTAACTCACCTGTCTCTGCTGCTGAGGCCAAGCTTGGGTTTATCTTGATAGAGGTCGGGTGAGGTTTTAGGCCTTCTCTTCCTGCACATTTTTTGTGGCAAAAACACAGATCATGACTAGACTCCAAAATGTCAAACCATATAGACTAATGCTGCTTTTGACTAATTCAGAAATTATTTAGCTTGTTTTCTCCATCTTAAATTTCCCTTTGTTCCTGTGTGTGTGTGTGTGTGTGTGTGTGTGTGTGTGTGTGTGCGCGCGCGCGCACGCATGTGTGTGGTATTGGGTATTGAACCCAGGGACATTCTACCTCCAGGCTATCCTCCTAGCCCTGTTTTATTTTAACTTTTTAACAGAGTCTCACTAGGTCAGTGTCACTACTTGCTGAGGCTGTCCTCGAACCTGAAATACTCCAGTCTCAGCCTCCCAAGTACTGGGATTACAGGCATGCACCACCATACCCAGCTCTTCCCTTGTTCTTTTTTATTTAAGACGACATCACTGGTATGTCTTATAATTTTAGCTTGGTTAAAATATTCATCAAGTTGGGGCTTAAAGATTATTAATATGGTAAAGTATTTTTAAAAAAGAATACCTCTGATAAGATTCCGGCTCTTTGGCCTGTCTGTCCTTGGTAGCGTGTGACGCATGTTGTAGGTTCCGTTGAGAAGAGTAGGCTATGAGCCACAGCCCTGACGGAGTCAGAAGATTCATTGTGTAAAGAAGCTCATCACTCTCAAGTCCGCTGAAATTGATCGCTTTTCCCTTGGCACAAAGCATAGAAAAGTTTACTGTGGCCTCGAGGTAGTTGGCATTTAACCTGCAAGTTAGGTAAACTGAGGCCTTGAAAGGACCGGACCGATAGTGAAGGGGGCCGCAGGTGCTAGCCCGCAGCTCAAGTTCACAAGAATCTGGTCACTCACAGTTTTCTGGCCAGCTGGTACAATTTTTTTGTTTTGTTTTGCATTTTGGTTTTGTCTTTCAATAGCTGGAGTGGCCACTGTTCGCTGCTAAGATTTTAGGCAAACCGCCAGACGTTTTCTTCACACAGAAGAATTGGCAAAAGCAAGATGCTACTGGGTTTGCTTTGATTTTGTGCATGATTTTTTTTTCCTGGTTTCACAACTCATTCTGTCTGATCTTTTGTCTTAAACCTTTACAATATTTTTTTTTAATGAAAATCCTGGGATTTTGTATTTGGTTAGTGAGCACATCCTTCTAATGATATCATTCTAAAAGGATTTTAGAAATTAGGATAAGATCCAGGACAACTTGGTAAAATCCTGTGAAATTTCAATACTGGAAAAGAAAAAAATATATATAGTAGGTCTTCTCACTATCACTGATGGTCAGTACATTGTGACTTTTCCCTTCTCTAACCAAGAAGTTTGCCTTCCGAGTCAGAGATACATGACTTCGGCTGAAAGATACCCACAATTTCTTAAGACGGTCAAAGGATTTCAAGTAAACAAACTGAGACGTACCCCCACTGGAGAACAGTTAAAAGAAAATAGAACATCCTTTCAGCCAAAATATCCTGCAGTATCTGTGCACAGTTTCCTGACACATGACAGGCAGAAGATGACATTTCTTAGAGCTAGTCAAAAATAAAATCCATGTCGAGCGTGAATTGCCTTTGGAAAAGAAAGAAATGGGAAGAAGAAAAAAAAAAGACCACAGAGCTGAGCCTGTATTTCAGGGTCCCGCGACCTGGCGTTCTGCCATGCGCATTGATGGGGTGAGGGGGAAGGGGGCATTGTTGACTATTACTGGAAATGTTAAACATGGGGACTGTGAAAAGCAAGGAGACCCCACTCGACTGTGCTTTGTGTAACACCATTGAACGCGTCATGTCATTTGCTACACAATGATTTTTATTTGGGGTGGTGACAGATGCATTTTCCCGTGTAGAAGTTTCTTTTTATTTATTCAATAGATTATAAGTGGAATGTCTCTGTGTGCCGGGCACAGGAATTCAACGAATCTGTGTTAGTATAGAAAGCCCGTTACACTTAGCAAGCCATGTTTCCAGCACAATATGAGATGCTTCCACTGAAGAACACAATTGAAATGGCTCCTCAAACGTCCACTGTCTGAAAACAGGACTTCTTAGGGTCTATTGCAGCTATGGAGTTGCTTAGCTCTCATTTCTCCTCGTGTAACCCACTCCTAACTTCCCATTTCTCTATTTTATCCCTTAGCCTTCCAACACATACACACACTCACACATGCACACGCTCACACACACTCCCCTCATTTTTAGTTTATTTCTTTCTCTCTCTTTTTTTTTTTGAGCAGTTGCCCTAAAAGAAACAGTCTCCACTTGAGCTGGTGCCGGCCACCGTCTCCCCTCACATGCCTGGTAATTAAACTCTGACTGATTTATTGACTGACAGCCAACAAATCCCAACCCGGTTTTTATGATATACATACTTCTCCAGGCTAAATTCTCTCAACCAACAACCCAGTCAAAAACAGGAGGGGGGAGGGGGTGGAGGCCACGTAATAGGAAAATAAACACAGAAACCAGCTTAGTGGGCAAAGGGAGACGTTTTGCAAGAGAAAGAGGAAAGAAGAAAGGAAGAAGGGAGGGAAAGAAGGAAGGAAGGAAGGAAGACAGGCAGGCAGGCAAAGGTAGACATTTTGCAAAAGAAAAAGGAAGAGAGAGTAAAGAAGAAAGGGAGAAGGAAGGAAGGAAGGAAGGAAGGAAGGAAGGAAGGAAGGAAGGAAGGAAGAAAAGAAGGAAGGAAGGAGATAGGTAAGGAAGGAAGAGACGCAGGAGGAAAGGGAAAACTCAGTGCAACATCTTTTTCAAATCCCGAGCCTGGGCAGGCAGGAGAGCTGGTAAACATTTCTTCAGCTCTCAGATTCATTGGAACCGCCTCACGTACAAAAGCGCTCTGAAGGGGAACACAAGACGTGCTTGCCGCCGATATTACAGTGGAGTTCCAATTTTACCTAAGGGAAAGCAGCTTTATTAAAAGTCATGACTGCAATTGCATGACAGGTGCCAATATGCTGCTCCCAGACAGATGTGTCAGCCTGCGAGTGCCATTTCCTGTCAGCCGTCCCTGGATGGAGCTCCCCGCGCCACCATTTGTCTCTCTTCCAGCAAGATCACACATGCCCGCCGTTTGCCTCCGAGCTGCACCTCGCCGTGTGATATGTGGAATCCTCACAATGAGACTTATTAAAAGACAGTCCATTATTTTTATTTAGAGCATTTCCAAAACAAGCAGAGCGCGCACGGAGATAATTTAAAAATCGCGTGGCAGGTCATCTCCAGGCCAGCGTGGCTCAATCTGAAATGCATAAAAATGTAGGATCTCTGTCCTGCACCCCTCCATGCGCACACACAGGCTCCAGCTCACCAGAGGCGTGATGTGAGTGACATTTAACCCTTGACTAATAGCCCTGACAGTCCGAAGCGCTAGTTTCCAATAAAGCACGGGAGCTTTTCAACATGAAGGATTAACCTTGCTCCGTTTTTCCCTAAATCTTATTTTTTTCCTTTACTTCTTTTTTTTTTTTTTTTCCCTCTTCCTCTCTCCTTGGATGCCTCTTCTGTTTCCTTACAGGTGGGCTTTCTTGCCGCAGCAATAGATATAAAATACTCCTGATTGGCTGTATTTATGGGGCCTCTTCGTCCTCTCGTTGGTTTCAAACACAAAGAAAAATGGTGTCTGTCGACTCTGCTGGTCTGAACAGCAGGTGAAGAGGCAGCCGCCTCCTCCGCCTCCTCCCCGGCCTGCGATGGAAAATGATTACTGATGAAAACGCTCCATCCTAGAAACGTAAGAGATTTCCAGCTTAAAGGATGAGAAGTCAAGACACATGGTGGCTTCTTGGCCACCAGGACAAGCGAGACCTAAAGCTAGAGCAGAGCACGGTATTTGGAGCGCCAACCTGCACAGTTAGCCGAGGGCAAACGCCACACCTGCTGGCACTGCCACTGAGGCCTGCAGTTTCAGTCTCCTCGTTGCTGGTGCTTTATCTCATGCTGGAGTTGGGTCCGAGAGAAATCCTAGGATTGATGGACATCATTCTGCAACCTCGTCCCAATCTACCATAGACTCCAGTTGCCTTAGCAGGCAAAGGTGGCCCTTGGCATTTGGGCCCAGGCAGCGCCTAGAAAAGCAGCATCCTCGGGCAGCAGGAAGCGCTTCAGGTCAGTTTGGGGTGTGTGCACCATGCGTGAATACCCTAGCAAGCCACACAACAGTCAACACAACCATAATCACAAAATAAGAAATTAAAAAAAAAAATCAGCTGTGGCAATAATTCTGAAATGGCAGATGGCCTCCCTCAAAAAGGACTGTTTGGGGATTGGATGGTGAGGTGGACCACACCACCCCATCGCCTGGATGGATGGACAGAGACAGGCAGAGGCGGTGGCTGAGAAAATCCACTTGCATCCCTGTGTGCGAATTGAGTATAGGGCAGGGTGCTAACAGCTGAGGGCCAAGGACTTCAAACATGGGCCCCCAGCTTCAAAGAGGCCACAGGTAGCTTTCCACGAATAAGAGATGTGCTGCATTGCTTTCCTTAATAACTGTGTGTGTTTACACACCATTTCTGCTGACCCTATTAAATGATGGCCTGACATTTATCCTGTGGTGGAGTGTCACTTTCCCGTTCCTTCTGCTGTCATTCCCACCAGTAACCAGGACTCGTCAGTCAGTGCTCCTCGTTTTTGCCAATGATAGCACCCTGGTATCCTTATTCTTACCATTCTTTGTCTAAGCCTTATTGAAAGTTCACAAGGAGCGAGGCCATGACAGACTTTGCTTGCTAGGAATGGTATCTATGATGTCCATTATATATCATTTCAGTATCAATTAGTTACTGAAGTCACAGAAGAGAAAGCCACGTGCAGGACTCAGTCTTTCATCTTGACGCTTCTGCCTAAAGTCCACGTGTGCAAACCAGGAAGAGACTCACCTCTCTTCGCTGTCCCACCATCTGGAAATACCGAAATCATTTGGGGATCATTTTCATCTTTCCCCTCACTTATCAGATGTTTCATTCAATTTTTTCAACAAATATTAAGCACCTGGGGCCTGGGAATGAACACACACATATGTCTAGAACCTTGGGGATCTTAAGCTCTGAGGAGCTCAGGCTGTCCTTTTGTCATGACGGTGATCAAAGCCGGTCATGTATCTTCTACACCAGGCTAGTGATGTTTGTGTAATGGTCCATGATGGCACCTTACAGGCGCTAGCAAAGGAAGATCTGTATCTTACTTTGGTTTAAAAAAATGTATTTTCTTACGTAGCTTTTGTGATGGTTTTCTATTTTTGCACAGTGACAACTTTGGTGACTAATCAACCAACTCATCTTGCTTTGTGGCACTCAAGGTCCTCTCTGGTCTTACCCTCACCTAATTATCCAGATTCTCTCCTCTCCATCCTCTCCTAGCCCGGCCTGTCACCATGTTCTGGGGACACTAAACCTGCAGTTGACCTAACAGAACCTACGTTTGACAGGCCCTTTTTTGCCCATGATTTCTCTGGTCTGTGGAAAGTGCATGTCTCTCTGGCCCAGCTTTCTTGCATTCCATCCCCCTCTCTTGTATACTTTGTAGGTAGCTCTAATATGGTGCTTCTCACATTGCATTAAATGTTATTTCTCACTTCTCATGTCCTACGTCAGACTGGACACTCCCCAAGACAGGACCCGTGGCTTCTTCCATATATATATATTTTTGCAGTACTGGGGGTTGAACCCAGGGGCATTCTACCTCCAAGCTACACCCCCAGCCCTATTTTGTATTCTTTATTTTGAAACAGGGTCTCACTAAGTTGCGGAATGCCTCACTAGGTAGCTGAGACTGGCAGCGAACCCAGATCCTCTGGTCTCAGCCTCCCAAGCACTGGGATTACAAGCGTGCGCCACCACGCCTGGCTTCTTCCATATTTTTGAATACATAGAAGATGTTCTGAAACACCTCAGGGAGGTTATGCTAATATTTCTCAAATGCTCGTGGATTTTGCCACATCCTGGGCTTCCCAAGCACAATCTCCGTACTTTTACATGACCTCTTACTGAATCTCCATCTTGGTAAGTTTTCGTGATTCTTCAGAAATCAATCACTCTCTGCGTGGAAATTGCAGTTCCTACATGAGGACTTTGCACACTGACTTAGTTGGACCCAGATGTTTTTTCTAAGAATGCCCGAGAGCTTGTTTATGCTTCTACCAGAAACTGACATCCACTTTGTAGTAAAGTGTTTAGGTACATGAATTATTACTATGACTAGATGTATAATATTGGAAGGTAGGTGGTGTGGGACAGAGTTTAGATCACTCTTGCAGTGCAGCACAGGAACGAACACATAGTAGGAACACAATAGATACTACTGTATTCATTAAATAAATGAATCAAGACACGAATATATCCACATACTACTTCAACTGTATCTGTCTAAAATGGACTTGTACCAGTTCACATTATAGTCAGTAAATCTGTATATCTTCATTCACAATATGTCCTTTCATCTCTTAAGAGAGAGGAGACTAACTGATTAGATAAAAATTCTCCAGGACTCAATACATTCTCTGAAGCACTTGATTGGATTCCCAATGATCAATTTTTCTTTTTCTTTTTGTATTTTTTCGTATTGGGGATCGAACTCAGGAGCATTCTATCTCTGAGTTACACCCCCAGAACCCCCCTCCTCTCTCTCACTATATATATATTTAAATATATATAAATATTCAAATATATATTTATATATTTGAAACGAGGTCTCCCTTGGTTGCTGAGAGTCTCACCAAGTTGCTGAGGCTGGCCTCAAATCCTCCAGTCTCCGTGGTCTAAGTGCAAAGGCGTTGTCAAGCAAGGAGTTTATTTTACGGTCTTACAGGCCATTTTGACGTGCAGGAAGTGTGCAAAGACTTACACCTCGTTTAGGTCACCCAAGCCAGTGACACTATTTGTTAGACAGGCACCGGGGACCCTGCTGAACACTGTGACTGAAAAGGAAATGATTAACAACTTTTTTGAGCTTTTTCAGGAAGTAATTTTATTCACATTTCAAGAACCACGGGGCATTCCGGAATCAAAGTTCCCCTTTTCTTGTTTCTACAAGATTTATTCTTTTTCTCTATTTTTAAATCACCTAAAAATACTTTTAACGGCTAAAAATGTCTCCTTGCGGGTCACTTACAGAGCCCCCATTGATCTGGAATTGCTTAGAGGTTAGGAGCTTAGAATTGTAGCCACGCTCCCATCTCTCATTTAACTTGCCCCTTTTCAGTTTTTTTTCTCCTCCTTCTCTTGCACCAAGAATTTTGAGGAACAAATCCTCTTTTTTGTCTTAAAACTGATAATCTCAACCAACGGATTTGTCCCAGCAGGTCAGGAGCCAGAAGAGACAACTGAGTAAAGTTGTGTAAAGAAGGAAAACCAAGGGAGGATAAAGGGAAAGAGAGGGCTTTCCTCTGACTCGGGCATGGCCGTGTCCACAAACTGAGCGTTCCTAAATGCCTCACTTCTAGCATCTTGTCTGTCAAGTGAGTGGGGAGCGGAGAACACTGGATGAGAGAGACAGAGAGGTGGGAATGTTATTTGCAGAAGGGACAAAGAAGAAGAGAAACTAGACACAGAAGCAAGGTGCCTCTGGAGTTTTCACAAAAGTTCCGAGGGCACCCCCACGCGTGCCTCTCACAGGCCAGCCTTGCCTCGTGTTCTGAGTGGCACGCCGTCGGTGGTGCTAATGCAGTTGTGTTTATGCATAGAAATCCATCTGTGATAAACTAATCAATCTCAGTTGTGATTTTATAATAGCCCATTAGTAACTGTTGAGCAAAGTGCTAATACACCAGGTCTTGCTGCGGAGCCCTGCCAAAGCCATTATTTCTTGCCAAATTCAATCATTCTATCATTTTCACATAGTTCATTCTTAGAGTTTCCAGGTTTTTTTTTTTGTTGTTGTTGTTTCTTGTAGCACTGTTTTTATTTTATTTTATTTATTGTTTTGAAACTAGAAGTTGAACTCAGAAGCATTCTACCTCTGAGCCACACACCCCAGCCCTATTTTATTTTATATTTTGCTAGAATACTAAGTGACCTTGCTAAATTGCTGGAGCTGGTCTCAACCCAGCAGTCATCTTGTCTCAGCTTCCCAAGTACTGGGACTACGTGAGTACACCACCGTGTCCAGCTGGTACTAGGGATTGAACCCAGGGGCATTCTACCTCTGAGCTGCACTCACGGCCCTTTTTTAGTTTTTGATTTGAAACAGGGTCTCACTAGGTTGCTGAGAGTTTTGCTACGATGCTGAGACTGTCCTGGAAGCTGCGATCCTCCTGTCTTAGCTTCCCAAATACAAGTGTGTGCCACCATGCCTAGCTCTAGTTACTATCTTTTTTTTTTTTTTTTTTTTTTTCGGTACTGGGGATTGAACTCAGGGGCATTCTAGTTCTGAGCTATACCCCCAGCCCTATTTTTTATTCTTTATTTTGAAACCGAGTCTCACTAAGTTGCGGAGTGCCTCACTAGGTAGCTGAGGCTGGCTGCGAACCTGGATCCTCCGGTCTCAGCCTCCCAAATGCTGGGATTACAAGCGTGCGCCACCACGCCCGGCTTCTAGTTACTATCTTAAAGACAATGAAAATAACCTTCACTACCTGTAATAGTTTATTATTATTATTATTATTATTATTATTATTATTATTATTATTATTATTTTAATCACTGTGACCAAGACACCTGACCAGAACAACCTCGAGGAAGAAAAGTTTACTTTGGCTCACATGTCAGAGGTTGAGTCCGCAGGCTGCTGTCTCCAAAGCAGGAAGATCAAAGTGGCAGGGCAGAGAAAGCTGCTGTCCACTCACAGAGGCCAAAAGAAGAGAGAGAGGAAGAGGAGGCAGCCAGGGACAAATACTGTCTTCTAGACCACACCCTGGTGACCCACCTCCTCCAGAAACTCCTCCCTCTGAGTCTGGCTTCACCGCCAACAAATGAGCTTTTCTGGGGGTCATCCTGCATCCAAACCATAACTTGACCCCAAACTCTTATTCCCCCTTTGTGATGATGGGCAGGATCGGGCAGAAAATCAGGGTACAGGCTAATGGCCCTGAAACACACTTTATATGCTTAGCTCTCCTTCTGCTGGGTTATAAGAGTCTTAAGAACCAGTATGAGCTTGGTTTGGCTTATTATACTATCTCAGTGCCTATTTCACAGTAAGAACTCAGTATTTACTGCTGGAGCCACTGAATTTTGTGGAAATAGGATAATTAAAATTTAAGCATATTTCCAAGTAGTTAAAAGTCTGGGGAATAGGATAATGCTTCTTTTTTTCTAGAATATTCTTATAGACTGATTGGAATGACTAGGGTGCTACTGACGTTGTGTTTTCTGTTCTATTCTCTCTCTATTTTTCCCCCAACAGCTCTTTAAAAATATCTCTGCTAAGTGATACACACACGCATGCCACACACACTCACACGTTCATTATATTTTAGGGTCGAATTCAGGCCATCTGCTCTTTCATAAAAAGTGATAGCTTTTAGATTCCTTTAATGTTTCTACTTATAAAGGATCATAGGTCTGTATAATAATTAGTCTTTTCCTACTAATTGGTGACAACTTGAATCCCCTTTTATCTGAGCATCAAAATGCTTTAAATATTAACTAAGCTTCACAGCCTCTCAGGATGCTTTGTGCCGTGCGTCCATGGAGGAAGTGGGTCAACTGGTCAACTAAAGCAGAGCCATCCGGGGGCTGTCACAGGCTGCCACGCGCACGGGTCACAGGTGCCAGGCTCGGAGCCACCCAGAAGTGGCGGTGACTCAACTCCAGAATTCTGCTCTGCAGAAAACCCGGCTTGACTCTAAACAGCGTGGCCACTCAATTTGATTCTTAAAAGTCAAGTCAGCTACACAACCGATTTGACATTTTACTGGTGTGATCGGTCAGTAGAGGCGAAGGAATGCGGACATGGATGGAACACACTGCCCACCGGGTCACAGGCGAGATGCTGCAGAGGCTCAGACCACGGACAAGAGGCAAGTGTTGAGTGAGTTCACGTCCATTTGGGAAATTTAACAACATTTTTTAAAAATATCCCTGCTAAGTGATACACACATGCATGCCACAGGAATGGATATTTTTCATAATAAAATGCACCCAATTGTTTATGATATATATTTATACTTGATTATCCTATATATTATATTATCACATACATATATATTTATACTTGATTAACTTAACTAGTTATATTACATAAGTTGTTTATCTAAAATTTAAATAATATAATTATTGAGGTTATAGTCAATGCTTAGGCAACTTCTATATAATGATTACATTAATTGCTAAAGTTATCACACATATTCAGTATAAATTTTATGTATGTTGAAATGAAGTCAGAGTAGCAATATTTGTTAAAAGATTTACATCTGAGCCAGGCGTGGTGGTGCACACTTGTAATACCAGCATTTGGGAGGCTGAGACCGGAGGATCCAGGTTCCAGGCCAGCCTCAGCTACCTAGTGAGACACTCTACAACTTAGTGAGATGCGGTTTCAAAATAAAGAATAAAAAAATAGGACAGGGGATATAGCTCGAAGGTAGAAAGCCCCTGAGTTCAATCCCCAGTACCGCAAAAAAAAAAAAAAAGATTTACATCTGTCAATTGCTTTCTTTGGTGTGTGTGTGTGTGTGTGTGTGTGTGTGTGTGTGTGTGTGTGTGTACATGTGTGTGTGTACATGTGTTACTGGGAATTAGGCCCAGAGACATTCTACTTCTGAGCTACACCCTCAGTCCTTTTTATTTTTTATCTGGACATGAAGTCTTGCTAAGTTGCTGAGCCTGACCTTGAGCCTGTGATCCTCCTGTCTCAGCCCTCTACGTACTGAGCTTACAGGCGTGCACCACAGCACTTGGCCTGTTGACTGCTTTCTAGTTTACAGACCTGAAGGGAGTCCACACCAACCATGAGCTGATCAGGGAGACCCTGATGTTTGCCTGGGCTGACATCCACAGGGCTCCGTGGGGCTGTGACCGGAGGTGGGTGTCTGAATCCCGTGACAGGGTTTGGCCTCCTCTAGTGACACCAAGACACTTCACCTTCCCAGAGGCCCGTGCGGGTGGCAGCAGCCCATGGCCACCCAGTCCAGTCTCCATAAGCAGGAGCATCTCTGCCCACCAAAATGCCACTTCTTCAGGAACAACAAATGTGTCTCCCAGGGGCCCTTGATGGGCTGTGGAATGTCTCGTTTGGCATACAGAGGGCTGGCCTGCCTCCTCTCGGGAGATGGAAGAAATCAGGTCGGCTTGCTGGTCTCTTTCATGGCAAGGTGGCCATTGAGGTGAGTTTGGGAATGCAGATGTACCATCCGTTCCATGGCAAATATGTCAACTGTTTCTTTGGAAAACATAGTTACTGAAAAATACAATCACTGGGCATGGTGGTGCTTGCTGGTAATACCAGTACTTGGGAGTCTCAGACAAGAGGATTGTAGGTCCAAAGCCAGCCTTAGCAATTTAGTGAGACTACTAGTACCCTAGTGAGACCATGGTTCAATATTTAAAAAAAGATTATAAAGTGCTCAGGGTGTAAAGATTATAAAGTGCTCAGGGTGTAGCTCTGAGGAAAGAAAGAAGAAAGAAAGAAAAAAGAGAGAAAGAAAGATTATAAAGTGCTCAGGGTGTAGCTCTGAGGAAAGAAAGAAAGAGAGAGAGAGAGAGAGAGAGAGAGAGAGAGACAGAGAGAGAGAGAGGAAGAAAGATAGAAAGAAAGAAAGAAAGAAGGAAGAGAGGAAGGGAGAGAGGGAAAGAGAGCGAGAGAGAGAGAGGAATAAGAAAGAAAGAAAGAAAAACTAAAAATAGCAGCAATGCCTTGCTTATTTTACAGGTGGGAAGATAATTACTTAAGCCTTAAGTATGATCCACACTTTACAGCGCAAATGATCAATGGTTTATGTTTTTATTTCTAACTCACACACCGTGACCACACCCATGGCCCTGACCTGCCCCGGCACTCTCCCGGCACAGGAGCTGTGTGGCACTGTGCCCAGACTGCAGGGTCACGGCTCCAGTCTCTTCTGTGCTGACGAGAGAACGCACAAGTGGCTGGGATTGGTGCCTGCCACTTAATACGTGTCCAGTCAGCACAGATAAATTCTTACCGTTTTCCAGGTCCTTGATCCCCAGGGGTTTCTCTGGAAATTTGCACTCCCATAGTCAGTAGACTCAACACTGTGTGGGTCGGCCTGGTCTGCCCTGTATCTTCAGTGGACGTCTTCAAGGCACTCCGTGAAGGAAACCAGAGTCCTTCTGCCCCCGGAAGTTTTGGGAATACAGGATGACATTTGCACTGTCAGGCCCTCTGCATCCAGGCTTCCTGCTTGCTTTGGTTTTTTTTTTTTTTAATTTTTATTTTTTTTTAATTTTTATTGTAGTAATTCGTGCAATATAGCATACATCTTTGGTTTTTAAGTGCATGCTTGCTTACTCTCCCCATTAGGTAGATCATGCGAGAAAAGAAAGTACTGCCAAAAAAAAAAGTGAAAATCGAATGTTAAAAAGAAATAGCAGAAAATATCTGCAACAAGTCAATTATCTTCATTCGTAAAATACATTTTTAGTGAAGTGCATGATAAATCCAACAGGCAAAAGAGTGGAACCTTTTACGGGAAGATACAAAAACTGGCAAATGAGCCCAAGGGCTGTTCAGCTTAGCCAGCACCCCAACAATGCAAAGGTTTAAAAATCTCTCCTTTTAATTGTAAAAAATGTGATAATTTTCACAATGCATGTGAAATCCAACAATTAATAGATGTGTAAAATGGGTGCTTTGAGATTTCAGCTTTGCTTTGTTTTGGTGTAAAATGTCTTTTTTTTTTTTTTTGCAGTACTAGGGATTGAACCCAGGGGCATTCTACCTCTGAGCTATACCCCTAGGCCTCTTTTTTATTCTTTATTTTGAAACAGGGTCTCACTGAGTTACAGAGGGCCTTACTAAATAGCTGAGGCTGGTTGCGAACCGGGATCCTCCTGTCTCAGCCTCCTAAGTACTGGGATTACAAGCGTGCACCACCACACCTGGCTTTAAAATGTCTTATATTTTAAGTAGCAATGTTATGAAAAATCTATAAAACAGCAGGGCTGTGGTGGCACATGCCTAATTCTAGTCTTTGGAAGGCTGAGACAGGAGGATAGCAAGTTCAAGGCCAGCTTCACCAACTGAATGAGACACAGAAATATAGCAAGACCTTATTTCAAAATAAATAAATAAAAATAAAAAAAGATCTGGGGGCATAGCTCAGAGGTAGAGTGACCCTTGTTTCAATCCCAGTACTGAAAAAGAAGCATATAAACCCAAAAGTCTAATGTCATTAAGACTCACAATGACAACAGTAGTGCCCTGAACACAGCTCTGACTGTCTCTTTCAAGTCTCAATAGTATCTTCCAACTCCTTTACCTGCTTCTTCTGAATTTTATGCCATATTTCTGAATAGTATGAATACCCTGCTATCTGATGCATCAATTTTAGACTTCATCTGTTGACTTTGGGTATTAGAAATTGAACCCAAGGTCATTCAACCTCTGAGATATACTCCCAGTCCTTTAATTTTTTTGTTGTTGTTGTTTAAAAACAAAGTCTTGCTAAATTGCTGAGACTGGCCTAAAATCAGGGATCCTTCTGTCTCAGCCTCTTAAGTACTGGGGTTACAGACATGTGCCACCATGCCTGGGTCTCTGTTGACTTTTTATTATGGTAAATGAAGCTATTAACCTTAAAAAAAATTTTTTTTCTTCTCCTTCCCCATGCTACCAACCATAATCCCACCATCATCGTATGGTTGAATTGACTGTAAGCATATTCATTATGGCCACAAAGACATCGTTTGCTGCTGAGACCAGTAGGGTGCTCTAGTTCTTCCTCTGGTACAACTTTCAGTTTTTTCCCTGGAGTTGATAGTACTTCCTTTTGCTCATTTTCTTTGTTCTTTGTGAATCTCCAGCTCGCTTTTCCCAGCTAAGTTCCCACATAGCTTCCCGGTGTTTTCTTTGTTTTTTTAGTTGTTGCAGTGGACGCCGCTCTTCATCTGCCCTTTGACACGTCTCCTTGGCCTCGCACTTTCCCGCCTGGTCTGGGCTACTCTGTTTCCAGCTCTGCCTGCACAGCATGCACCCGGAGACTTGCTTTCATAATCATTTTGTTAATTTCTCTTCTGCATTGGTTCCCTGGTCCTTCTCTTTCTTGGTTTATTCTATCATTTGGGCAGAGAGCTCCCCCCCCAAAGCTTCTTAATAAAGAATTTATAGATTTTATGAGATTATACATGCCCCAAAATGTCTTCAACTCTCTTCATTTGAAAGGTAATTTGATGAGGTGTAGAAATCCCAGT
The DNA here is from genome assembly GCA_004027655.1 of Graphiurus murinus. Taxonomy (NCBI): domain Eukaryota; kingdom Metazoa; phylum Chordata; class Mammalia; order Rodentia; family Gliridae; genus Graphiurus; species Graphiurus murinus. Next base: position 16,900 of record PVLC010032776.1, read on the forward strand.
AGAGAGAGAGGATACCTAGGATGTCATTTTGGTTCTTAGGACTTGCTATGTCACCAGGTTTGATCATTTTCTTAAAGCATTACGAGATTTTTCTTTATGCCTACTGTCCTATTCTTTATTCTTTATTGTGCTTAGTGCATAATGGACCTATTTAATCTGGATTCCCATATCTTTCAGTGTTGAATTTTTAAAAATTCTTAGTTGGATAGGAGTCCTGGAGGATTAATTCTCTGTTTTTCTTATCATTCCTTTCAGATTTTCCATTTATTTGTACTTCTGTTTTACTTCTAGAGAGATTACCTCAATTTCTCTTTTAACCTTCCAACCTTATTTTAATTTCAGTGATCAGTTTTTTTTTTTTTTATTTATAAGAGCTCATGTTTGCTGGTTATTCTTTTTAGAGCCTTTTGTCTGTCTTCATCCACGCAATATCTTTTATTTTCTCTCTGTGGCTATACGTTTTCTTTAAAAATGTTCTTCTTACTCTGATTTCCCACTATTACCATTTGATTACATTTTTGCCCTTAACTTCTTTTGTTCTTTTGCAGGATACGGGCTTTCTACAAATGTGGAATTCATTCCTTAACACTATGCAATATTGTATTAGTATCAGTTTAAATAGGGCTAACGTAGGGGAGCAAATAGTCCTTACAGAGCTATTGAGAACATAATTTCTAGACAAAGACTGTCTAGTTTTCTATCTCTCTTTTTCCTAACCTCTCTCTGAACCACTGCTTCCTGGTCCTTAGAATAAAGCTAATAAGCTGGGTACAGTAGCACATGCCTGTAATTTCAGAACATGGGAGGCTGAGATAGAAGGATTGCAGTTTTGAAGCCAGTCTCAGCAACTCAGTAAGATTGTCAGCTTCTTAGCAAGACTCTGTTTCCAAATAAGTATTTAAAAAAATCTATCTGGGAGTATAGTTCAGAGGTAGAGTGCTCCTGGGCTGAATCCCCAGAATCATGAAGAAGAAGAAGAAGATGAAGAAGAAGAAGAAGAAGAAGAAGGAGGAGGAGGAGGAGGAGGAGGAGGAGGAGGAGGAGGAGGAGGAGGAAGAGGAAGAG
>PVLC010032777.1:0-17969 GCA_004027655.1 Graphiurus murinus
TTGAGGAATGACTTCTGCATGATATGGGGGCTCCATTCTGGAAAAGATACAAACATGCAGATGCATTGTTTAGTATACTTTCAAAACTGTATATTGTATTTTCATGACTTCATAAAGAAAAAGTGGGAAGATCAAATTACAAACATAAACTTGAACTATAAAGCAGCATTATCTGAAGAACTCAATGAAGCCCAGCATTGAGAGGTCTTCAGTATAGAAGAGGATTTCCAGATTTCAGCAGTCCAATCGTTATACAGTGTTCTTACAAAAGAGTTCATCATTATTTCTTAAAAAGCAGATATAATTATGCTGGTACCATTGTTTTCCTTGTATTTTAGTATGGCATTGATATACTCACAAGTATTTGAATACACAGATATTCTGCAAAACCATATTATGTTACCCATGGAGAGGAAGCCTGCTACTTAAATTTTTTTAATGTAAATGTTTTTTTTTCTTTTTACTCTTGATGATAAAATTATTTGGATAATACGGAAGATTTAAGTAAGTGCAAACACATTTAAAATGTAGTATTGATAGCTTTGTATGAAGTTGCAATGAAATAAAGTTGCAAATATATTTTTATAATATTGTGGCTCACAAAACATTACTTCATAATGTCTCATATTATAATTATTAATAATTGTATTATTTTTGTGGTACTGGGGATTGTACTCAAGACCATTCTACCTAGGCACTATACCCGCCCCCCCCCAGCCTTTTTTATTTTTAATTTTGAAACAAAGTCTGGCTAAGCCAGACTAGAACCTGCAATCTTACTATCTCAGCCTTCCAAGTATTGGGATCACATGTATATGCCCCCATGCCCAGTTATACCACATATTATTTTTATGACAGAGCTGAGATGGCCTATTCTATGGTTTGATTTAGGTTTGGTTTTATTTTTTTATGTATTTTATTATTATTATTATTATTATTATTATTATTATTATTATTTTGCACAGTACTGGGGATTGAACCCAGTGGTAGTCTACCTCCAAGCTATATCCTCAGCCCTACTTTTTATTCTTTATTTTTTTGAAACCAGGTTTCACTAAGTTGCAGAGAGCCTCACTAAGTAGCTGAGGCTGGCCGCGAACCTGTGATCCTCCTGTCTCAGCCTCCCAAGTACTGGGATTACAAGCGTGTGCCACACCACACACAGCTTGATTCAGGTTTTAAAATAATGACTATTATTGCAGATAAATGACTATTATTGCAAGATTGAAAGAGAAGCCAGAATATCCAGTAGAAATTTTAATGGAATGAAGGAAATATATTGGAGTCAAACAATAAGCAGCAGCAGAGACCAACAGTTCAAAATTCAATATAAATGTTAGTATTAGATCCAATCCTTTAACTATTAGAATATACATTAAATACGGTAGATAGGTAAATGAAATAAACGTCGCTCCCAGGTTTTGACTATGAATGACTCATCGCCTGATTCATGTCATTTCTCCCTTTCCCCATCAACACTATAAAACACTGTGAACACTAGAAAACACTGGAGCTATGATCCACCAAAGGAAATGTCACTCAAGACAGCAAAGACTCTGTGACAAAACCAAGTCACTGTGAAGAGGATTGCACACAGAACTCCGTAGGACCTTATGATTTGACATTGTCCCTACAGCCCCATACAGAGATAGCGAGTTAATTCTCAAAGGAAATCTGAATTCCGTCAGAGTACAGCAAATGTGTGTCAAGACTCATTCCCTCTTTATCATCGTAGAGGAAGTGAAATGTGATAGCAGCATTAAACAGAGACAGAGAACACGTCAAGTAATGCACAGAGCAAGATGTATGCACAAAGCTGGCGATGCTATTGATAAATCAGGGCTAGATTATTCACTTTAAAGTGGACAGTTAAAGTCCATTAGTAGTTTTATCTTAATTGCATTTGAAATATAATTCCGTTTCAAATAATTTATTGAGAAACATATTGGGGAACTGTTTTAGTGTGCACCATACGTAATGCTCATGAAAGCTCACAAAGGCACCGAAGGATAGTCGCTATCTAATATCTCCAACGATGGACATATTATGTCTTGGATTAAACTTTGTAATTATTCAAATAGCCAAGTTTTCAGTGAACAGGTGGAAGGTGCAAATTGGTAGTTTCACACGGCTCTAAGCATTGTGCCTTTGTGTGAGCGAAAGGACGAGGAACAGATTCTCGCTATTAGATTATCTATGCATTTATCATCTGTCTTGTCTGCATTTTCCTTCTGAGCACCCTACGGAGGTCTGTATAACTAAAAGGTTTTCCATTATATGTCATTTTAAAGTGAACAAATGATATGCAATCATGCACAACGTGATCAAAATGCTGACCATCTCATCTCTAGAGAGATTCATATTTAGCCTCAATTTACTCCCAGAAAGCCCGGACACATATCATCTCAGTAGTATTCCAAGGGTCAGAGGGTAGGGAGAAGGAGAGCTCTCCGCTGCCTTGGTGAGACTGTGTCACACCTCTACTGACTGCACAAGCTCGATGCCACACACCGGAGGTTCAACTGGTAAGGGAGACAAAGCATCAAGAACGCAGAGACTGTGATCAGATCCTCATTGTACTATCTCCCCTGTTTTATCCTAATGTCTGCATCTCTAGACATTTTCTGCCTTCCACCTACACAGAGATAAGAGTGGGTAGAAAAAAGTGGCAAGTCACTGGAATTCTAATGCTTTAGGAAAGGTCTTTGGAATATAACAAAGAAAGGCACAGTCGAGGTGTACTAAACATGGTGGTGGATTTAGTGAGCAGAGACTGCATCTGTCCCTGTGTCTAGACCAGCATCACTGGGGAAAACACTCCTTTTTCTGCAAGTCCACTTTCTTTTCTGGCATTGCTAGAAGAACTTCTCTGAGCGATGGGCAGGGACTGAAGCCAGTGTGTGTAGGAGGGTTCATGGAGGAGAGATCAGATGAACTGCAGGCACCTGGCTGGCGCCCACGAGGAAGCTCTGCTCTCCAGAGTTGACCTGAGTCCCAAACATGTCCATATTTTCTATCAATGCTCCTCCTCTCACCCTTCTTCTTCCCCTATGGTGGACAGAAGTCCCAAGAATGGCCTCACATGTCTTAGGTGTCTAAGTATCCACATAGCAGAAATCATTGAACAGATCCTGCTCGGCATAACCTGACTTACTCCTGTGACTTCAGGAGCTTCGGTTAATAGCTAATCAAAAATTATTCCGCCTCATCAATAATGATGTCTTGAGTCTTTGTTGTGTGCTGTTCACTCTCTGAGGTGTTGGAAAACAGTGGTGAGCATGTCAGATAAAATCCTGCCCCGCTGGACTGCAGATTCTAATGAGTGGCAATTAATAATTAAAATGTATCATTGTAGGCAGGGATTGATGTTAAAAAGAAAAGCTCCCTGCATAACTAGACTTCCTTGTATGTTTAAAATATGTTTGGGTGATTTATAATAGAATCCGTCTCTTCAACACAGCTCTAAATTTGATCTCTCAGTTGGAAAAATGTGGATTACAACTGCAACCTCTCCAGTAGAAAAGAGGATGCAAGTGTAGGTGACCTCCTGACCATGGAAGGAGACAGGAGTGGGCTTCCCTGAGAACCCAGACAGCTCATGACCTCCTGGTAATGAAAGTGATTTTGTTAAAAACATCAGAACTGTGCTTTGTTAAAAACATTGCTAAAGTTGTAATAAGTAGCAGTGACGGGATATATTATTTCTGGATGCTGTGAAATGATTTACTGCAAACTCAGTGGCTTTACACAACACACATGTGGAATCGTATAGTTTTGGTGGGGGACTCAGGAGTCTGGACCTGCCTTAGCACATGTTCTGCTCACAAGGGCTCAGTGAAAATGTTGCCCGCAAGTCCACCTGGCACTCGGAGTTTTCTTCCAAGATCCAGTGTTTTGTTTTTTGTTTTTCAGACTCCAGATCTGAAGGCCTCAGTTCTCAGAGGCCACATGGCTGCTGCAGGACCAGGTGAGCCTCTGCCTACACACTTCATGTCACCAGGTCACTGCATAGAGGCCACTGGGAAAGGTTCTCATTCAGATCTTAAACCCAGCATCTAACATAATGGAAGGTAATCACAGAAGTGACATCTTTTCTCCACTTCTCTTTGATGTAACCTAAGCAAGCCAGCGACATCACACAATCACATACCTCTGCCATGTTTTCTTAGCTAGAAATAAATGACAAGTCCTGCTCACACTCAAGAGGAGGGACTACGCAAAGTCATGGTCCTCACAGGCCAAGAACTATTGAAGATCGTGCTGGGATGGGTCTACCATGTAGAGTACCTGACAAAAAGGTAGTAAACTAGTTTTCTTTATTTTGCAGTAAGAACTCAACTGAATACCTGCAACTAGAATACAAAATATCGCTATTCCCTAGTAGGTACCAAATTGTTCTAGGATGTGTGAAAAAATAGAAGCCTGAAGTTCAGGCTAACCAATCCAGCATTTGATAATTGTATTCTTTCATTCCCAAGAACTCATTTAAAGATATTCAGTAACCATCCTAACAGCCAAGGAGGAGAGGGCAGGATTATTCCATAGAAAAGAGACTTCAATAATATCTAGAAGAAAAGTGAGAATGAAACCTGTTGATGGATGGCTCAGGTCATAAGGTTGAGATGCAGGATACCAATGGGAATCAGGCATGCTCAGCAGGGCTCCGCAGGGATTCCAGGTGCTGGGCCACAGGTGGGAGGTGCCCTGAGTTAAAGGTGTGTCCAGAGACAGCAGGAAGGGGGAGGGTGGTCAATGGAAGGCTTGTTTATGCAGAGGCCGGACATAAGCTCATACCAGCCTCTAGTAAATGGGAAATCTGTTCTGATCATCCTTATATTTTTTTCTATCCCAGGTCTAATATTTTTTTAATTATGATATTTCTGTATTGTTCAGCCAAGTAAAAATTCAGAATTAAATAAAACAAGCAGGGAACCTGTCAGCTTCACATAGTACCTCTATGAGGTCTTATTTAAAGAAACTGAGCTATAATCTGCTTCTCTAAGGATCCTCTATTTTAATTGTTAATCACACTAACAGTTAACTGTGAAGCGAGGAAAACCATTTGTTATTCAATCTTACCCTGAGTGGCATTTTTTCAAACAGCACAGTTTTATATATATTAGCTGTTAAAAGTAATACTATTCACTACCTAAAATTTGTGAGGGAAAAAAAGAAACATAAAAATAAATTAGATGAACGTGAGCCCTTCATTCAAAAAGAGTTGATCATTTTATTGCTTAAATATAGGCTTCATTTTTCTTATTAATCTTTATATATTTTGCATTCATAGTACAAATTAAATTGTGTTTTGGTAAATGTTTTTTGCATAGCTAAATATTATTTTATAGTTACTTAATGGCCTGTGTTTGAATGTCATAATTGAGCCATTTTCTCATTCACCTTTAAGGTTGTTTCCACGCTTACCTTTTCCAAATTAAACTTTTATGAGAATCCTTGCACATTAATGTGTTCTGACACTGGTGTGGACTCCTAGATAGGTTCAAAGAGTGTCCCCACAAAGATTTGTCTTCACAGTACTGAATATTATGAGGAATAAAAAGTATCATGCCTCGTAATAATATGTATTTTTTAGATCACTAATAATACTAAATTTGAAAAACCCAAGCTCAACAAGGTATAAATGTCAGGAAGAATTATGACCCACCTTCTGCTCTCAGCAAGTCCTTCCTGACCTTTGCTTATGTGGACTATGTTTTCTAGTGCAACCAGGCAGTCTAGCAGTTCAAATCTGTGTGTGTGTGTGTGTGTGTGTGTACCTGTGTATGTGCTCCTGTGCCTATGTGTATGTGTGTTTTAGGGTTGTGGTCATGGACTGAGGAAGAGAAGCATAGTTTGTACATTATCCACCTATCACAGCAATTTGCTCTTTCTCATGGTTTGCACATCTCCACCTAAACTCAAGTTGAAGTTAAATCTTCATTGTGAAGCTCTGTCCTAATTGTGGTGCTTTGGAAATAAAACGTTCCTGGGACCTCATTCTCTGGAGGCAACTTTGCTCAGAGGTGGATCCCTAGGGGCCTGATCTCATCAGGCAAGGCAGGACTGGAGGTGTGTCTTGGGATTGTGGGCCTGGGGAGTACGTATGCCTCTTACCCCCTCCCCTTGCTCCCTCTACTTCCTGACATCATACCTGGAGGACCTAGAGCCTTGACTCCTACTTGGCTGTGAGCATAAATAGTTTACATAGATGGACTGGAATCTCCACACCCATTAGAAAATAAATCTCTCTTCCTCTATGTATTGGTGTGGCCAGTGTATAGATCACAGAGATGGGGATACTGACTGTAATACCTAATTAATGGATTAACTCATTGATGGAAATATAAATTCATGGTTCACAGGTTATGGGTTACGTTGATAATGAGTCTATGATAAAAACCTGTAGGGTTCCCTCTCCTGGCTGAGCCCCTCTTGCCACATGATACCCTGCACCACTTTGAGACTGCAGAGTCCCCACCAGCCAGGTGGCCCCTCACCAGAGAGGCCCTTCCACCCTGCAACTCCCAGCCCCCATCTATTCTGATCATTCTTATATTTGCAGCTCCCTCCCCTCCAACTGCTCCAATTGTTCTTCCTAGTAATTATCACTTTCTAAAAAACACATACTACATTTATTATTGCATTTATCAGTTACCTTTCTCTCAACAATATAAGAATGTAGACTCTTCAAATGATTGTGTTTTGTTTCATGTCTTTGACTAATGTATTATGAGAAAGCAGGACCGTGTTCACATAATAGGTCATCAGTCAAAATTTATGAGATATATGTATGATTCCATGTACTAGTAAATGATATGTAATTAATTCACAGTGTGTTAAAGTATAGAGCTTGAAATATAGTGCCTAGCTGATGCTTAATAATCTTTTGTTGAAAGAAGAAACAAATGAATGAATGAATGCATGAATGAATGAATGGATTTGGTGAAATATCTATGATTCACCTGCTTCTGTTGTTTTTGTGGTACTGCGGATGGAACCAAGGGAACTTCTACTCCAGGATACACCCCAGCCCTGTTTTATTTTTTATTTGGAAACAGGGTCTTGCTTAGCTGATCAGAGTCTTGCTAAGTTGCTGAGGCTGTCCTTGAACCTGTGATCGTCCTGTCTCAGCCTCCCAAGTACTGGGATTACAGGCATGTGCCACCATGCTCTGCTATGATTTATATTTGACAAGGTTTAATGCTCAGGTATTTAGTCACCCAGACTGTGGTGATACTTACATAATTTTAACAAGTAATAACCTGTCTCTGCTGGGAATATCTTCCCAACCCAGGAAGACGAAAGTGGCCCCAGATATCAAGAATATAGTCGAAAACATTAAGCAATTTTTCACTGAAATTTCTCCATAGTTTTGTTTCACAAACTTGCATTACAAATGCATATCCTTTGTAGACTCAGTTTGTAAGTTTTTGTTAAAAAACAAAACATCCATGTAAACTTTGAAAGCACAATAGGAGGATGAGGTTTCCAGGCTGCAGGAAGGGAGTCTCAGGATGTCTGTATGCTACAACCAGGTGCCAACAAAGAAAAAAAACAAAAAACAAAAAACAACAACAACCATTGGCAGCTGTGTTCCTGCAGGTCTGAGACCACGTGTCTCAGGAGCAGAGCAACTTGTCACTGCTGTCCCAACAGATCACACTTCCTCAAGACGAGTTTCTGCAGATTTGGTACCCCAGGATACACAAGTCTTTGCTACTTTGGATATATGGTTGAAGAAGAATCCCACTGTTCAGGAGCAAAAGCCTGTCAGAACAGAATTGACATTTTTTTCCTCTTATTTTGTGTAACATGACTTAGGACTAAGGGAAAAAAAGAAACATGCAATTTTTTTTTCAATAGGGAGAAAAAAAAAATCAAAGCACTCGATTTTCCCTAGTGATTTTTGGATCTCTAACAGCATTTAGTTGATTCCCCACTGATATTAGACACTCTTCTGGATCAAAGTTATATTTTCCTTCTTTCTTTCTTTCTTTCCTTCCTTCCTTCCTTCCTTCCTTCCTTCCTTCCTTCCTTCCTTCCTTCCTTCCTTCCTTCTTTCTTTGTTTATTTTTTGCAATACTGGGGATTGAACTCAGGGGCATTCTACCTCTGAGTTACACCCCCAGTCCTATTTTTTATTCTTTATTTGGAAACAGGGTCTCACTAAGTTGCGGAGTGCCTCACTAGGTAGCTGAGGGTGGCCTCGAACCCAGATCCTCTGGTCTCAACCTCCCAAATGCTGGGATTACAAGCGTGAGCCACTACACCCGGCTTAAGTTATATTTTCTTATATCTGCTGCCTAGCCAGAGAGATATCATTTAAGGGACATGCAGGAGACTCCATCTAATCTTTAAATATAGCAAACAACTCATACCTTCATCCTAGTGGAACTTTTTTTTTCTATGAATTGCTACTATAATTGAAGTTTTAGACTTATGTCATTATCACTGTGAAAACCAATGTCACCAAACATTCAAATTTGTGCATTATTAAGTTGGACAACCAAGAATCTCAAACCTAAACAAACCATGGTCTCAAATAGGTACACCAGGGAGTCACAGAGACAGGGTGGTGAAGGGCCGATCAGAGGCAGGACTCAGCACATTTCTAGGAAGTGAAGGTGAATTTGAAGTCAGGACGGTGGGATCACCTGATGCTCTCCAAGGCATGGAAAGCTTGGGCAAAGGCTGTGGCTTCCAAGGATTTTAAACATAGTACTTAAGGATTCCTCAAGAATTTGTTGCACTCTTGGTTGCTTCTGTGTTATTGTAGGCAAGTTTTCAAACTAATCTCTAAGAAAAGAATCTTTTGTTGCTGGGTCACAAGTAAGAAGCCAATCCTTCTAGAAAGTATAGGACCCTTTCAGGAATATGTGTGTGTGTGTGTGTATGTATATATAAAGTCCTTATCTGAGAAATGATTCTCTGGTGTAGAATAAGCTCTCCTTCTTTAGTGGTCAGAGTAGATTCTGTGTGTATGACAGTGTGTGTGTGTGTGTGTGTGTGTGTGTGTGCGTGTGTGTGTGTGTGTGTGTTTGTGCATCTACACACTTACGTAATTAATGGTAGAGGAATTGACAGATGTATGAGCTATAATTTAAAAAATTGCAGTTCTTATTTGGAGTTTGACTTCAAAAAAATGGGGGGTAAAGCAAATAATTATGTAGATAATCTTAGAACCATGGGGAAAAGGTCCTTAAAGCATGAAACCAAGCTTCTCTTTTACCTAATTTGTTCTAACAGGTTAGAAGAGAAATGCAAGCCGTATACATTCGTTTGAGCTGATTGCTTACTGTAATCATAGTAAAATAAAACCTCGCCTTTAGAAAAGCTATTGAGAAAGGGGACCAGTGACACATTTTTCTCATTATGCATCATTTCTCCTTAAATGTCTTACTTGTGCAAAGTGAGAAAATTCCCACTTTTTATAGAGAGTGCTTACTTCTTTAATAGGTAGCACTCAGAGGCCTAACAAAAGAGCCTGCATTAGCGCTCCCTCCTTGCGGGGGTGCTCAGTGGCATTTTGGAGCTGATATCCTGCCACTGTGCTCGATGGGAGTGCTTCTGTATTGCTCTCTCTCTCCCAGAAGCATACTAACCAACCACACATTGCGCGGAGCTTCCTGAAATCACTGAAGCAACATGAAGAAAAATTTAAGACTCTTTCCAACCTACTCTCATCCAGGAATAAATTAAATACAAATATTTTGGAAACTGTCTTGTATTTTTAAAGTAAAGCGTAGCAATCTCTGCTATCCTTGATTTGGGAGGGAGGGCATATCAGTTCAATTGTTTAAAAATGACATGTATTCTATTACATTTTCCCAAAAGATATGTGAACACTTATAGATGTAGTTAAATATATTTGTTAACTGTATTAATATAGTATTTGGCAAATCTGGATTCTGTCAAAAAGCACAGATGTAAGTTGAAAGAGCATAGGATTAATTATAACAATTGCCAACATTCTATCAAGTTAGTAAAACCTAGCTAACTTGGCTTGCTATTACTCATGTGTTAAGTAGAACATGTGCGTGTTTGAAGATTTTGTGGATTCTTGCAGAAGGAAACAATATCTTCAGGATCATTCTGCATTGTGCTTTCCATTAACTAAAGCACTTTTTTTTTAAAGGTTGAACCTCAAGTTTCCTGCAAAAGTTGAACTTTATCTTGACATTTTTGGATTGAATACAAGAGCTTAACATGTAGTTGTTCTTTCAGTGTTATTTTTGAAAGAAACATAGAAAAAATGCAATGACAATTCTTATATTAATTGTACTATGTGGTACAAGAATTATATTTTGTCAAAATTACAAGTCTATAAAGACACATCTTTTGACTTAGGCTGCTAAAAGGCCATTCAGGTCTATTTTAGTACTTTATATTGTCTTATAATTTATAGTATTATAATTAATCACAACCTTATCTTACACTAAAGACTTCTATGTTCTTTGAGAGTATAGATATGTATAATCTAATTTTTCACTTTTCTGTAATTTTGCTATACATAAGTGATAATACATTTGAAGAGGACTGTAATCTTTATTCCACTATGAGTTTTAAAGAAATTATTTTATTTTTGATCTGATCATGCTAATTCTTCTCCTGTAGCTAAATCAGAAGTTTGCAATTAGCATTTTTTAAATTTTTAAATAGTCCCACTGATGTTTCATTTTGAATTAGTTATTGGACATGAAATTAAAGAATAAAATTTTGTGATCAGTCATTCTTTCTAAATTAAAGTATGATATGATGAAGCTAATTAAATAGAAATGAGCCGTCTCTACATGATATTGATAGGAGACAGCTTTGAAATCTTATCAGTAATTTCAATACAATTGGCAATATATTTTATTCTCTTGTATTAAAAAGGCATGGGTATTTAAACTATTAGATCATTTTTTAAGATGATTTAATTGCTTAGCGATTGACGTATATTATGTAACTCACATAATTGAGAAAAGCTAATATAGATTACTTTATCAAAACTCAGGAGTCAGCAATTTTTTTCTAAAACTGGCTAAAGCATTATCAGATATTATTGAAAGTAATTTAAAACTTGAAAGGGAGTTTCTTCAGGAATATTTACTCCCTATAGATTTTTTTTTCCATTGATGTTAAACTTAATGTTTTACATGTGTACACCATAAGCCTATTTGCAGAAATCATTCCTCTGGAAGAGTATTTGCATTGGCAATACATTCAATGGCTTTCAAGTTCCAATTCCTTGACACAAATGACCTGCAGGAAGATCTACTCTCTTCTGCATCGATATCACTCTAGGTAGAAAACAAAACGATGCCTTCATTCTGCCCTTTCTTATGTGTCCCAAAAGCAGATGTTAATATTTTATATACAATTTTCCTTAACCAATAATTGGCAATAAAGACAAAATAATTTACTGTTTCAAGCTTTCTCAATGTTAACTAATTAAGCCAACAGCGAGCCCAGAGCACAGGACAATGGCAAACTTTCAGATGAATTAATTTTATGGAAGACCAGCTGAGTAATTGGACCCCAATTACAGGCAGTTTAGCTCCATCATCACCTTCATATATAATTAAATTCAATTGGTTGATACAGCTTCTATTTTTATGAAGGCACTTACCAGCGTTTTGAACCCCACTGTGACTTTGGATTTTGGCCAGTCGATTATTAGTCATTTTTCTTTCAAATGGAAACCCTCTGGATTAGTCATAGCTTTCATAATGCTCACACTTCAAATATCTCAGTAAGTTGTGGTACATAGAGTCTCTCTTTTTTGATTCTACACAGGCAGGATATTCATTTATGCTGAAATGTAATAAGATGAACACCAATAGGCCACAGCTACACGAATGTGAAGGCTCACTAAGATAACATTCTGCAATCACTTCACTTGTAGATGAATCTTGTACTTGTGGAAAGAAGCAGGATGCGTGTGTGTGTGTGTGTGTGCGTGTGTGTGTGTGTGTGTGTGTGTATGTATGTGTGTGTGTGTGTGTGTGTGTGTGTGGTGCTGGGGATTGAACTTAGGGGCATCAGACCTCTCAGCTACACCCCAACTCTATTTTTTAAGTATTTTTGGAAACAGGGTCTCCCCAAGTTGCTGAGAGCTTTGCTAAGTTATGAATGCTGGCATGGCACCTGGGATCCTCCTGTCTCAGCCTTCCAGGATCTCCCCAAGTTGCTGAGAGCTTTACTAGGTTATTGATGCTGGCTTGGGCCCTGGAATCCTCCTGTCTCAGCCTTCCAAGTACTGGGATTATAGGTGTGCACCACAACGTCCAGGTGTCATTTTGCTTCTTATTCCATAATTAGGAGTATTTAGTTATCATGAACAGGATATTTATTATGTTTTAAGAAACATGTGCCCATGCTAAGTAGCAAAAGTAGATTCAAATTCAAATATTTCTGTAAACAAAATTCCATGTCTTTGTTGTGATAGATGAATTTGTCGTGAGATTTTGATCTGCATGTGAACACATTTCCATTATTATTAAAAATGTTTATTTCCTTTAACAAATTTTTAATACAATATGTTGGCATTTTCTTAATTGCTCTAAAAGTTTAGATTTGCTTTATTTTTCTAGAATATTCTTGGTAGAAGAGACAATATATTTTTAAATAGAAACTACTTGAGGTGAATATAATTGCTCCATCTAATCTAATTTGTTAAAAGGGCATAATTTATTGAACAAACAAAAAGTATTATTTCTGTGTTATGTTATGTTATCAATCATAATTAGGTACAAAATTACTACTTGATAAGGCAATATTGACTTAATATCAACAGCATATTTGTTCTTAATAAGTGTTTTTAAACCTAGTAATGACTTACCATAGACAAAATAAAATTTAGCAGTTACAAAGTAGCACCCTAATAACCTTTTAAAATTCACTAAAATAACAAAATTACTTCCATTCCAATTTAAGTGAGAGGGAAGCCATTGCTTCACAGGAAACAAAGATAGAGAAGCAAAAGACTGATCTGAGATTGTGTGTGTGTGTGTGTGTGTGTGTGTGTGTGTGTGTGTGTGTGTGTGTGTTTTGGACCAAACAATGTAAAGAACTGGAGTGAAAGCATTTTGTTTTATAGCCTTGTGGTTTAGTTTGGATTATTGTGAATGTTATTTGCACTCTTGTTTCTACCCAATTTTTCTAGCTTCAATTTTCTGAAGAAACTTCTGATTTGGAATGCAGCAGGCTATTAACAAGGTAGTAAAACTTTTTGAAGATGTTTAAGTTCCAAAGGTTAGGTTGATAATTATTATCGATCTCGAAGACGGTGAAAACTGAAATGTGAAGACAAATTTCAATAAATTTACCTAAAAAAATAGAGATTTAAATGAATCATGTGTATAATTCATAGAATTTATACTTACATATTTTTAAAGAATCATAATATACAATTAGTAATGCAATGTTGACAAGAAAAAAGAAAGTTCAAGTTTATCTCTATAATGAGTATATCTTTAATTCATATATTAAAATCTATAAATGTATATTATCTACCACCAATATTCTCAGTCCTCAGATATGTAACTTTGTTTCATGCTCTATGAGTAATCTTATATATTTAATGAATATATTCTACATGTTTAGCAAAGTATGCCAGTTTATTTTTTCTTTTTTTTCAATAGTTGTTATTTCCCATCTAAAGAAATATGAAATAAACCATTTGTTACACATTTTTAAAAAAAAAGCAATTATCTTTATTAAGTTGTTTTTTTTTTTAACAAAATAACTTTCTTACTGAACTTTCTTTCTATTTAGTTGTATCCCTTATTAAGATAAGGGATATTTTCAGTATATGTCTACAACCCATAACCGTGGACAGTAGACCATGGAAGCTTGCAACAGCCTTTGTGAACAAAATATTTGGATGTGTCTCCTCCCCTGCTTCCTCTTTCACTAACATGTACGGTGAGGGGGAAGCAGGGGGATGCAGGGGGGAATTTAACAAGTGATGTGTGTATGTATGAATACATAACTTAAAAAAAAATTAGCCTTAGGTTTCTCTTATGAGCACTCAAGTACTTAAAAGTCTCCTTGGATAAAAGTTACGCACCAACAATTCCTAAGAACTTAACAGTATCCATTTCAACTACAACCTCAAATTGAAATAAGGAAATGTTGACAATAAGCAAATAATTCCCAGGTCACAGTTGTGCCTAACACTATTCAATTTTATGCGAAAGAGGAACTCATTCACTTATTTTCTTGACTCTATAAAACCTGTTTGAGTTAACAGTTCATTTGACAATGAAAATGAGTGCACCCTGCTTCTTAAGATATGTTTAAAGTATTTTAATAAAGCAGAGACATGTGTACGATGCCTCTTCAGTCTTAAAACATCTTATCTTGTAACCTCAAATAAGTGGACTAATGGTTAATTTAAAATAGCACTTTTAAAATCTGAAGAATCAATAACAAAAGAAATGTTTTTGTCCTAATATTTTATTATTATTTTAAATTTAATTTTCATTTTCTGTACTATGCTTTAAACTGTCTTTTTTGCACTTGTTGGTTTTAGAACAAAACAGGGTATTAGAATTGATATAGTTCAATCCAGTTAGTTTACAGATAAAACATTGAAAACAAGAGATAAAGGACAGAAGTTTAGTAGTGTTATTACAAGTAGCCACAATTTTATTAGTATTTTCTACTGTTTTATTTCACATTTTGCCTTGCAATTCAATATATTAATATATTTAAACAAATTTTAAGCAATTATTGTAAGGAATTTTTATGGAAATAAGAAATAACTGGGGAACTCCATTTGGAAAACATCCTTATGTTAAAAACCTTAAACCCATCTTTTTAGGGGGATGTATTTAGCAGTGTAAAATATTTTACAGTGTATAATATTACTTTGCAGTGTAAAATAGTGGGACGATGACAAAATGGATAACTAATATTTGAGTAGGAAACATTTTCATAGAGTCCAAGTTCAACAGTTATGCTATCTAAATTTTCCTATAAATTGTAATTGATTTCCACTATGATTTTTTTTTTTAATTTTTAAGTGTAACAAGAAAAGATGATGAATGCTTTTAAGCAAATGGAATGAACCCCGATTAAATCTGGACAAAAGTAAGAGCAACTTTTCTGTCTGTAGGACGAAAAACACAAAGGATTAATGATAGAAGTATGTGTTCACGGTTGTTAAAGCAGAGCAGGTTTACTTTTGATTTCTGTAGGCCTTTTAAAGCACTAGCCTCTGATTATGCAAAGCGGCTCTTGATCAGAGGGAAAAGTTAACCTCTGTCTTCCCCGAACAGGTTTTCAGGTACATGCTCAATAAAGAGAATGTATAATAAGATGTTTGTCTCTTTCTCCAGCTTCTCTAAAGAAATAGTTGAGCAAGGATATTCAGAGGGACATTCTGAGTCCGTCTCCACAGACATTCCTCATACTTACAGTACCACAAAAGCTCGGGTTCGCCTGTGGTGTCAGCTTAACGAAGTGCACCGAGAGCCCGGGCTTCCTGGCCAGGCAAGGACATCAATAACTCAGTGGGAAGCGTCAGGGACAGAAGGTAAACACAGGTCACTGGCAGGCAAGCCTGGTGGGGGCGGGGCGCTCACCCGCAGACACGATGCAGAGAATGGCATCAGAGGGGTCCTTCCTTCTTTCTAACCTGATCACAGTTATTAGCTAAGGGTGCACATCATTTGAAAACAAAGGAGGGCTGAGGCACTCTTCCGCAGCTTGCAGATGGCAGCTACGCAGCACGCTCGGGGTTCCTGTGGGAATTCCACATTGGCCATTGTGCGCCAAGAGTTATTCAGTCTAGACAGCAAGGGGCACAGAGATGTGCTAGCTGGAGTCACTATTATTCAGTCGTGTACACCCACTTGACTTGCCCAGTTTTCTCTTTCATAATTTATTAGGTGCTTGGGAACAACCATGGAAGGTTTTCAAAATTCTGGAAGTCATTAGCATTTGACTTCAACTGGATTTGCTAAAATGCATTTCGAAAGACTTGATATTATGTAAAAGAAATATACCACTTATTAGTTTTCTTTGATAACTAAAAACAAAAACAAAAAAGGAAAAATATAAATGGGAAATGATAACTCAAAAGATTGGATTAAATGCAGTGACATCAGCAAGTATGCTGGCATCCTTCATGAAATGATTCCTGTGAGAACCCCAGGCTCTTTTTCTGGATTTCACTTAACCAGGGCAGCAGCAAAGCCCTGTGGGTATTTGTATTATACTCAATACAGTTATGGGGAAATGTCATTATCAGCAAAACACTATTGCATGAGATGAATTGAAAGCTTCTCCCTGAATACAAATTCAAATGCTTAAAACACATATAGATTTACTTTAAAATATTTATTTTGACATAACTTGAAGAAATATTTACGGTATGCTTTAATGGAAATACAGTCAAGTAGAATTTTCCCAACATAGTTAGAAAATTGCCTATTTTAAGCAACTTCTTTTAAATATATCTGTATCTGTTAAACATAAATATATTCCATTTTCTTTCAATTCCATTCACTTCATTGTTTAATAATATATATCTGATTTCCCTAGATATCGGATAAGAATTTCATTTGAATGTTAATCTTAATACTGGTGGATTATTTACTTTCTTTATACTAGTATAAATATCATTTTAGTTCCTCTTGCATTTTTAAATATAGCAAAGTATTATGATAACACTATACTTTGAAGCAACATTATCATTATTTTCTAGAGCAATCTTCCATTAGGTTTTTACTTTTTGAAGTGGCTAAAACATACCTCACCTTATATCCAAATGCTTGTAATAGCAGGATGCATTATAACCTAGTTTTTCCTTTATAAATCTGTATGGGAAATTTGTAAAAGATTTTTAGAATAAGAAATAAAGTCATAGGAGATTTTAAGGAAATACTGAGTTGTCATTGCTTAACTAATAAAACGAAATAGTGATAGTTCATTATCAATATTTTCAGAAGTATAGAAATATGTAAATGCATTAAAATTTGCTACCGATTCAATTATTTTTCTCCACCTCACCAGTTAGGTGAATAAGCTTAACTAAAGAAATTAATATTGCACAGTGGCAAAAGGTCCAGAACCTTAGACTTTGTTGTAATGGAGAGGAAATAACTTCCAGAGATGTATGTGTCCTTGGAGGAAAGAGTGGCAGAAGTTCAACTAGAGGATCCCAAGCAGGAGTGCCCTATTGATCTGTTTTCTCCAAGAGAGGATAGAAGGAAGGTGAGGATATAATCTCCAGAGGAACCAAGGACTCAGTGATTACATAGGCTAAAATCAATACCCCTGAACTCCACAGTTAAACAAATGAGAGGCCCAGCTGTGGTGTTGGAGTGCCGTCATCTTCTTAAATAGAACAGGCATTACGTCAAATTTTAGGTGGAGGGCAAAGGAAGAGAAATTATGTGTGAGTGCATGCGTGTGCATGTGTGCATGTGTGTGTGTGTTTCATATATAACTTATGTGATATTGAAAAACATAAATACCCTCATGAAGAAATTGTTCAAAGATAATAGAGGTAACATACAAATTTGTCTATCTTAAAAATAAACAAATAATTATAGGAGAAATGTTCACCCTAATGAAAGAAAGTTAAAAAAAAGACTGATGCTGAATTTAATGTAAGAATAAAATATAAAAAATATCATTGTATATTTTTATCATTGCCTTATTTTAAGGTCATTATTAAAAAGTAAAAACTAGTACAATTGACACCTGTGGGATCCTTTTATACAGCCATTTCATAAAACAAGTGAAGAAAATGTGTTCTAGCGTTTTGAGAAATCCAATTAGTAGAATTATTTCCTTCTGAGAATCTTGGTTTCATTTTTTCGCATGTTGATTCATTGAGTCATTAAAAAAATGTTTACATGATTGAATAATATTTGCCAAGAATTGCCTTGGGCCTTAGAAATATAACTTTGAATAGAACACAAAATATCCTCTTATGGAAAGAGACAGTAAGTATAGATAAGCGTTGTTCCTCC